>PVJO010001120.1:0-188245 GCA_004026905.1 Hystrix cristata
CTGCTGGAAGGCCCAGGCCACACGCACTGAATCAGGGGTGGTGCTGGGGTGCCCCATCGGGGCTAGGGCTGTGAGATATTCTGGGCAGTATCACACAGCTGATGCGACCCCAGCACAGGGATGTGCAAGTCTGCAGAGGACAGAGGCTCCTGGATGTCATAGGCACAGACATCAGGGGCCACAGGCAGCAGGAGATGAACAGCTCTGCCATCATACCCTGCCGCAAGGAGAGAGGTGGCACGTTAAGTAGATTAGAACTCCTGCTTTTGGTCTTAGATGTGTACATCGGGGCTGTCATCCTTCTACGTAAAATTTTAAATTTTCTCATTAGCTTCTTGCATCCTGAGACACGACGCTCCCTCTTCAGGCCCCTGAATCCCAAGGGAGAGAGGAGAGATGTTACTTGCGCTCTGCTCTCTGCCGGCCCGGAGGGAGCCAGCTCAGAAGGGCAGTCTCCAGCCCATCCCACCTTCATGAGGCTGCAGTCTCACTGGTGCCTGGGCTGGAACCTGACCACCTGGCCAGCCGCTCCCGAATTCCTGTCCCTTGGAAACTGCGTGAAATAATAAGTGCTTATTGTTGTTTTTAGCTCCCAAGCTTTGTGGAAATTTGTTATGCAACAACAGAGAAAATGATTGACATGCAGAGCGAACAGAGAGGGACACAGTCCAGGTGAGGCTGGGGGTGGGGCATGAAGGAGGAGGGGTCGGAACCCAGGGCCTGGGGAGCCCCGGGGCTTAGGCAGAGGTGGACACCACGTGATCTGACAAAGGGCCCTGTGGCCACTGTGGGGGACACTGGGATGTGAGGCAGGCCGAGGGGAGGCAGGAGAGCAGCCAGAATCCTCCACAGGATCCAGGTGGGAGGCTGGGGACTCATCTAGGGGTGGCCACCCAGGTGGAGCAAAGAGGGCCAGAGAGAGTATGGGAGTAAGAGCACCAGGATTTGGTGACTGGGATGTAGGGAATGAGAGAGAAAGAGGCATCGGTGGAATTCTGCCATTCCCGTCCTGGGCAGTGAGTGGAGGGTGACTTGACCCTGAGCGGGCTTGGGGGCCAGAGAAGCGGCGGGCTTGAGGGGGATGATGAAGGGCTCCAGGAGGGCTGCCCAAGCCATCGGGGGAGGTGCTGTGCAGTATGGGGCCAGGACGGCCTCCAAGTGCTCAGCACGAAGGGCAGGGAGAGAGATGTCTCCCGACCGCAGAAACCTGAAAAGAGAAAAGGGCCGGCAGGAGGAGATGATGGCAGTAGACAGGGGTGAGGTGGCTTGTGCAGGCTGCCAAGGAGCCAGGTGTAGGGACTGCCAAGTGCCCAGGGGACCCACCTCCTGAAGGCCAGGGAGGCTCTGGCCAGAGCCATTTGCTGTGTTGAGTGTAAAGGTGACGAGAAATCAGACTCAACAGTTTAAGAAGTGAGTGGGAGGGGAGGAAGTGGGGACACAGCTGCAGCTACTCAGTCACAAAGGTGGCCCTGAAGGGACAGAGACAGGTTGGAGGCCTCAGTCCCTCACCCTGGGCCCAAGGGCCGCTTGGGTGTCCTTACAGCATGCTACCTCTCCCCCAGGGCCAGCTGTCCAGTCTCTAAGTGTTTGCGGGAGCTGTTCCGTCTCCTGAAGGTGATCTGGCTCTGTCCTCCCGATGTCACTCGGCTAGCTCTGTTCTCCCTTTGGGTCACTGTGCAAAAGACACTTCCGCAGGGAGGCTCCCCTGTTGCCACACTGGCTGAACCCAGCTACACGAGTCCTGTTCCCCATTAATCCTCTTCTTATTACAGGAAAGCGAGTGGCCCCCTGCTCACAGCTTTATCCAGACCCAGAACAATGCATGACTGGGTGGCTTGACTGACCTCAAAACCCAGACTGGCTCTGGAGAACTGGATGGACAGGTGGGCTCCAGCTCCCCTGGGTCAAGCATTGTTCTTGCACTCATTAGAGAGAAGGGAAGAGTCTCTAAAAAGACAGCTTCTCTTTCCTCCTTTCCAGATGTAATGTGATGCTCATCACACCGTAGTATGAAGTTGTTGGGTGAGGGAGTCTAACCTCAGGAGGATCCAGTCCTACCATTCTCATTTCCCAGAAGCTCTGAGATGACAGCACCCTCACCAGCTTGCACAGCAAGTGGCTTTCCTGTGGGCATTTGGAGAGGCCCAGGGCAGCAAGGGCACAATGCTGGGGAAGCTGCAAGCTGGAAGACCCTGATTTCAGCTTGATCAGGGGCCTAGGAGGGCTCGGAGCGAGGCATTGTGAGGAAGAGGAATGCGGGTCCCACCTGTGGAGATTCCTTCCCCCTTCGCTCCCACCTTGCCCCAGCCAAAGCCTCCTGCGCTGCCTCAATGTCTGGGTGCCCACAGCCGTGACATTTGCCCTCAGAGGCCCATGATAGTGACTTTCGAGTGGGTCCTGGTGGGTGAGCAAGTCTGCATTGGATGAGGGACTTCCTGCCAGCAACAACAGATCTTACCTTCTCTGAGTTCTTGTCCTGCATCCCACAGGCCTGGCCCACGTGGGTGCCCTGGAATTACTGAATCATGGAATGAACTCATGCAGGGTTATTACAGGTGGGAAGGATGACACTTCACAGAATGGGCTCTACAGACAGCTGAGCTGGTTGCCAGCATGTCCCTATGCACAGGACCATGTTGGGTTAATGGCGAGATGTCTTCTTCACGACCTGACATAAGGAAGATCGTGTGGCAGGCCATGTTCTTTCAACACCAGATTTGGTCATGCCGCTTTCTTGAAAGATGTCAGACGGAGCTTTCCATGACTGTGAGCCAGGCTAGGAGGTTACAGCAGCTGCACCAGAGGATGTCAAGGATAGCGCTGGCCCGGGCCTGCCATCTGGGCACACGGCCTGAATGTGGCTCTGATAAGGCCTGGTGTCCTCCAAGTCTAAGCCTGACAGCAGATGCTGAGCCCCTGCGGGCCCTGTTCTAGAGGAAATTCCTCAGCCCCACCAAGTCACAGCAGGAGACATGAAAATTGCCAACAGAGTGAGCTGGAAGGACTTCCGGTACCTGATGGCCATGGGGGAAAGCAAGGTGTGTCTTGAGGGATGTCTGATCTCTTTGCTCTGTCCTTCTAAGTGTAAGTGTCAGATGAGGCACAGCTATGTCCAACTGTGTCCCCACACTTGAGCCTGGGTTTTATATGTAGATTTAGCCCTGGATGAAACTGGAGAGAGGCTGAGGATTTCGGTGCTGGGGAATTGCATAGTCAGGCCAAACAGATGGGTGGAAAAGCCACGGGGTCCTGGCAGGGAGAGGGATGAGGGGCTGGGAAGTCTGAGATTAAGAAGGCTTAACCTGAATGGGAGGGTAGGTGAGTAGTGGAGACCACAGGAGTATGAGCGTGAGGAAGAGTCAGGAAAAATAGGGAAACCAAGGCAATTACTCAACCGTAGTCGATGACAGACTGGGGAGAGTTTCATACCCAAGGGTGGACAGTGGGCCGGGACAATAACAGTTGTCTACCAGGTAGGGGGGCAGAGTAGGGGTTTTGTGCACTGAGGGGTTCTGCATACCACAATGATTTTGAAAAAGAACAAAGTTGGAGAACGTAGACTACCCGACTTCTTTAAAGCTGCAGCAATCAAAACAGGGTGGTACTGACCAAGCGGTAGACACTTAGATGAGTGAGGACAGACCCACACATGTATGATCGATTGATTTTCCACCAAGGTGCAGAAACAATTTAATGGCAAAAGACTTCCTTTCAACAAGTGGTCTGAAGCTATTGGACATACATATACAAAAATTTTTTAAAACCCAAAACTTCAACCCATACCTCATACCATGTACAAAGATTCACTCAAAGTGGATTGTATATCTAAATGTAAAATCTAAAACTATAAAATTTCTAGGATAAAATCTTTGATGACCTGGGTTAGGCAAAATCTTACTGCATAACTGGAAAAAAAAAATCTATATATCGGACTCTGCTGAAATTTAGAACTTCTGTCCTTCAAAGACACAGTTAAGTAAATGAAAAAGACTGGTGCTCAGTATATATAAAGAACTCTCAAAAGTCAATGACAAGAAAATAGCCCAGCCCAAAATGGGCTAATCACATATCAGCCATGAAATGTGATAAATCGCATATCGGCCATGAAAAAAATTGCCAACATAATTAGTTGGGAGGAAAGCAAAAATTAAAACTACAGTGAGATATCACTACACACACACACCTAAAATTAACTAACCAACTAACTAACTAACTAACTAACTAACTAACTAACTAATGATCATCTCAGGGGCTGCCAAGGATATGGAACAGCCGGAACTCTTAGACATTACTGGTGGGAATGCAGAGAAGAATGACCACTTTGAGAAATAGTTTGGAACTTTCTCGAAAAGTTAAACACATTCCAACCACATGACACACTACTAGATATTTACCCAAGTGAAACAAAAGCTTATATATGCACAAAGTCAGTATGTAAATGTTCATAGCATCTTTATTCATAATCAGCAAAAACTGGAAGCAACCTGGATGTTCTTCCCAAAGGGACCAGAAACAGACTGTGGGGTGGCCTTACTGTGGCACACTACTCAGCAACCAGAAAGATGGAAACACTGGCCCACAAAACAAGAAGAATGAATTCTAAATATGTTCTACTAAATGAATGAGGCCAGAAAGGTAACACATATTACTCCAGTTATATGAAAATCTGCAAAAGACGAAACTACTAGGACAAAAAGCAAATCAGTGGTTTGCAGGGTAGGGAGAAGAGGCTGAGTACAAAGACTGACATTTGGGGTTAGGTGAGTATTTGTCAAAACACACAAAAGTGGACACCACAAAGGACTTCTACTTTATACAAATTTTAAATAATCACCAGAGTGTGGAGAAATGAGACGGGCTGCAGGCTGTCTCCAATGAAACAAACTTTATTTTATTTTTACCAAGAACATGTATTGGTACATTGTATACATAGTGATCATAATCAACATGGTTATTTTGTACCCATACATGATATATCTTGGTTCCCCCCTTCCCCTCCCCTCCCTTCCTATTTGTAACAGGTTTATTTACATTTGAAACAAACTTTATTACACAAGTGGCATAATCCCACTGAAGGAGGTAGGAACAAAGGAGCTGACCTAAGTGACTTTGGAAAATGGCATTTTGTTTGGCCACTACAAGTCTAAGAAGAACAGTACTGTTTGCAAACATTGTCTGATACTTGGTAAATTTGGTTCTCACAGAAGTATAGTTTAGCATTCCAAAACTACTCTACATGTATACTAGGTTTGAACAAATAAATAGATCTAATGATAGCCAGTTTTTCCACTTCAGTGAAAGAACCTACATAAAATCAAAGAGAACATACTAGAACGAACTCTGTGATGTTGGATTGGAGTTGGTGATGTCAGTGTGAAATTATGTTATACACGCACATACTCCTAAGTATAGATGCATGTGTATACATGGGCTTATACCCAACCAAGTGTTTGCTAGCTCTGCCCACACCTGATAACAATGTGCACATGTAACACACAGCTCTTGGTTTCTAAATGTTGTTGTCCAGTGAAAGGAACCAGAGCTCCTTGGAGAAGTGGTTAATTCCAGGGTTGTGTCAGGGGAAATAGAATGCTGGAAAAATGACAGGTGCATATCAGAAGAACACAGGAGCTGGGAAAGAACTTTGAGTTCAGAAAGATGGAGTAGATGTACCTTCCCAAGTCTTCCTGCTTAGTACAACAAAAAATTTTGGGTATAACAAACATGAGATGACCCTAAAATGTATAGGGAAAAAGGCAAGCTGGCTAGGGCCTTCACGGTGACATCTTGGTAAGTTTCCTGGGTTTCCTTTTGGCCTCAGACATGTCAGCTCAAAAACTCCAAAAGGCATGGGGCAGGGGGTGGGGGCAAGAAAAGCCCGTTCTCTCTAGCCCTAGCTAGAGGACCAAGAAAAGGACAGCCTACCAAGATGGAAAAGTTCATTCAGTAGCATTCTATGCCAGCTAAACACCATGGGAAAAAAATGTGGTCCCATTCCTTTGTTAGCAAAGGCAGGCGGCCTTTAGGACACTACCCCTGCAAGGCTGCAGGAAGGTCTCTCAGCACCCCTTCCAGAGTGGTGTGCGAGGGTGAGCAGGAGCTGGGATATTCATGCCCAACCAGCCCTAATACAGCACCCTGCCCTCCTCCTCTGCCCCACGCTGGGGGTGGTTCCAGAGGAGGCCTTGCGGAAAATCAGAACTTTCACTATTGTCAGTGACGATGGGGCCACCCACACCCCAGGATCAGTGGAGACCTCCTGGGAGCCAGAACTTCCACCCCTGCCCAGCAGCCAGGAGGAGCCCCCACTGCGGGCGTCACTGGAGCCTTAGCTTCTGTCTCCACCTGGTGGTAACAAGGCAGTGCCCCTACTACCCCTACTGGAGTGGCATCAAAGGCAGTCGATTAAAGCAGATGGCTTACGATCCAGATTCTCAGCATGTGGTATAAAGATGTTCGGATTTTAATGAAAAAATCACTCATCATACCAAGTGCCAAGAAGATCTCAGATGAATGAAAAAAAGATAATGAATTGATAGGTGCTTGCACAAACATGACAGGAATGTTTGAATTACCTGATAAAGACTGCAAGAAGACGGGATAAAAATGCTTCAACAAGCAATAACGAACACACTTGAGACAAGAAAAAAATAGCAAGCCTCAGCAAAGAAATGGGAAAACTCAACAAAGAAATAGAATAGTAAAAAAGAACCAATAAAAGTTGTAGAACTGAGAAAGTCAATGCCCGAAAGGAAAAGCCCCCTGGATACACTTAACGGCAGTGTGAACATCGTAGGGAAAAGAATCTGCGAAGCTGAAGACAGACTGAAACAGAGCAGGGCCGCAGGGCAGCCCCAGGTATTTCGTTGTTGCCAAAGAAGAATGGCCACGGCAGCCTCCTGGCGCCTCTTCATCATCACCCACTACTCCCGACGGATGGGATCCGTGGGTGGCAGGCAGGCTGCCGCTCCAGTTCCGCCCTGCAGAGGGAAGGTGCAACTCCGTGGGTCTTCTGTGCTCCGGTCTCTGATGAGTACAGTCTCACTGATGCCTCTGTATTCTTCAAAGATAGGGGCCATGAATACCTATGCGCAGAGAGGGAAGCGAGGCTCAGAGAGGTCAAGTGACCAGCTCAGGTCACACAGCTAGTGAGTGGCAAGGCCGGGACTGGGAGCCAGGCAGCCTGACTTTGGAACCTCAGCACTTCTGCACACGAGATGTCCTAGGCTAGCCTAACATTGTTCCAGTCCAACTGCAGGTCTGAGCATCACCCTGGAGACCATTTCTGGACCCCAGGGACCAAGCACAGAGCTGGACTTGCCCTAAGTTCTCTTGGCAGAAATGCTGTGTTCTGGTCCACTTGGGCTTCTGGTCAGTAACTTGAAATCCCAAGAAAAAAACAAGGAGCTGGGAGCTCGCATCAGGATCTCCGAGGAACTTATGGGTCCCGAGTTTTCCACCATTTGGAAGCAGAGGTGGCTTCTGGTTAGAAGCACTTTGGTGGCTGCAGGGAACGAGAGCTTAGTTTGGCTCCTGGGTGCTGCTCTGCGGAGCGAGGTGGCAGCGGATGAAGTGCAGCACCCCAGCACGCCCCTCATGCCCGAGCACTGGCTGGCTTCAGATGCAACCCAAGAATGGCGTGCTGCTGCCCTCCAGTCCACGCTGGTCTCTGCCGCCCCGGGTGGAGGCGTTAGCCGGACTGGATGCTTGGGACCCAATTAATACATTCCAAACTGTTTGGGTCTATCGCAAAAGGAAAGAGATAAGCATTCCCTGGATTTGTTGCAGTCATCATCTTAATGATACTCCAGGTGATGACAGCAGTAAGCCAGCCTGCAGAGAGGCCCACAGTGTGCCAGCCACCAGGCGACTGCCGGCTGGCCCTGTGAGGAGGTGCTGCCACTGTCCTGTCCCATGACGGTGCAAAAGGAAGGCAGAGCGCAGCTTCAGAGGACAGGCAGCCTTCCCCTGTGAACTGTGCCCAGGGGAGTAGCTGGCTCAGAGATGGTCACGGCTGGGTCTTCAGCAAGGAAGATTTACCAGCTGAATGCAGGAATGAACTCTGTGTCTTCTTTGTGATGCGCTTCTACCCTTGATGTCATGGAGTTAAACTTCCTACTTATGACAGAAATCTATTTTACAGCATCCCTGGTAGATGGCAACCCACCTTGAATACCTCTAGGGATGGGAAACTCACTCCCTCCTAAGGCATCCTTTCTTCCCTTAGACGGTTCTAATCTTCAAAAAAGACAAAAGTTTGTTGTTCTAGGCTGAGTGTTGCCTGCCCGTGCTGGGGAGCACTTGGGTCTGGTTTGACCCTTCGCTGTGCCCAAGGTGTTCCCCTTCTGCAGGCTGGTCTTAAAGGTCAGAAGAGGCCTCCTCCTTCTTTGAGCTTTTCCTTTGGGAACCTGGGGGAGCCTGGCCAGGAAGGCGATTCTGAAGCTAACCGAAAAAGGGGCTGCGTATGTTCAGAGTAAAGAAGATGAGGCAGCCCCAAGGTGGAGGTGTATGACTGAGGCCCTCAGTGATTCTTGAGAATTAAAGATGCCAACGAACAGATAACAGTGATAGTAGTAGCCTGTCACTCTTTACTGTGGTGCCGAGCACTGGGCTGAATGTTGTCCTGTCTCAGCTCTTCTGCACCCCACAGCAGCCCTCTGAAGCGACTGTTGTAATCCCCAGCTGACAGGCAGACAAGTGCAGGTGTGGGGAGGTTCACTCACACGTGTGGAGTCCCTCAGCTACGCGTGGGGCTGCTAGGATGCAAAGCCCAGGCAGTATGTTCGGCCCTGGGGGCAGAACCAGGGTGACTCTAGAGACAGGCGAGTGTCTGCTCAAGCAGAGCTCTCTCCAGGAGTCAGAGATATGGGGTAGGTGGACTCAGCCACCAGGTGAAGAGGTGACGCCAAGGTAGACGCGGTGGCCTGGAGGGTCTGCAGCCAGGACAGACTTAAAGACCGCATTTATCCAGGTGAGCCTGATGGGCAAATAGCTGGGGCCGCCTTCAACCGAGAGAACATCGGGCAGGAGAGGATGAGTGCTTGCAGTCTCTGAGGTCAGATGTGGTTCAGCTGCCACCGGAAACTCTGCCTCCTTTGGTGCCTGCAGTCTCCCTGGGGTCCCCTGAAGACTGTGGCCCTGAGTGGCTCTGACTGTATTTCCTAAAGCCAATTGCCAGAAGCTGGGAAGGGAAGAGGGGTCCACGGGCATTTGAGGCGCAGGTCATTTGTTTGCGAATGTCCAGGCTTCTACGTGTCTGCTCACCTCAGCCCCCTGCTCAGGGAGGACCCGTCACCTTGTCTTTCCATCTTCTGCACGCAGCCCTCTCTCCATCCTCTGCAGATACCCCAGGTGGGCAGAGTCCATGGGCACCTGGAGACGGGAAGGAAGCGACAGGGGCATCCCTGGGTGAGGCTGGCGGCTAGCCTGGTCCTTCCAGCAGCGGGGACAGGAGGAAGGGATGTGGCTGGGCTGGTGGCCAGGAAGCGGGGTCCAAGAGGTCACAGGAGCCATCCTTCTTGACCAGCTGCCTGGACCTGCTGCCTCCCAGACCTGCCGTGTGTCCGCGCAGGGTGCCAGGCGTACGCGGGGTCTTTCTGACCCCCAGTCTGACCTCTGTGGAGGAGACAGTACTGTCCAGCACGTAGAGTTCAGGGAGATGAGCCTGGAGTGCAGTCACACTCTCTCTACAAGAGGGAGTATTAATGGCCTTGGAAGGTGCGAGCCATGATACAAATCCTGACTTCCTAGGGGTCGGGGCCTGCACTCGGAGCCTCAGTTACCTCCTCCATAAATAGGAGCCAGACACCTAGCAGGGCCCTCTGTAAGTACGTTCTCAGTGAATGATTACTTCTGTCATTATTATTCTTTTAACCCACAGACAGTAATACTGGCATCTGCAGTCTGAGGTTTAGGAAGCTTTATGGGAAAAACGGAAGAGTAAGAAAAGTGTATAGAGAGGTGTTTTGGTCCAGGGCGGGGAGGTTCAGACGCCATAAATATTTATGGAGCTATGATTATTTGCCAGGGACTTTTATAAACATGTGATTCAATTGTTGCAAAAATCTATGCAGCCAGTGTCTTTTAATCTCCTTTTTCTGTGTGGTAAAATGAGCCGCACAGAAGCCAAGTAAGCTACCTGAGGACATACAGCCCGTATTCAGCTCCGCCAGCGGCCGAGGAAGGACAGCCTCATGGTGCAGCGGGGGACAGGACTGTGGCATGCCTTCGTTCGGGCCTAGAAGCCTCGGAGGACTCAGAGAAGGGGCTGAATACGGGCGGCCTCCCCACCTCCAGATCACCAGAGACAGGCTCTAGGCCTTGACAGTGGGTGAAGCATTTGAGCATCGGATTTTCGTCTGCTAGGAGGGTCTGTGGATATTAGGCTCTGCTCACTGGGGCCCTGGCTGAGGGCTCAGACGCAGGTCCCATCCACTGCTGCCCCGGCAGGGCGAGGCTGACCTCAGGTGAGTGCCCGGCTCAGGGTGTTAGCAGATTTACTGTGGGTGAGTGCCTGTCTCCCTCCGGTAGGGGCAGGACTCTGGGACCTGCTCCTGCCTGGCCTTCCCTGAGCACCCCTGTTTATTTTGGGAGAATGATTAGATATGCCTGGGCCTCGGGATCAGTTCCCTGCAACCTGAAAAGTGGCTGGGCATCTGGGTAGCCAGGAGAATGGGTGTCCTCCTGGGAGGAGGCTGGAGGGTGGACAGAACCTCAGCGCAGTAGCCAGGTGCTCCCCCTGCCCCTGGTCATCCAGGACCCTCTGTAAGGCAGTACTAGGCTGCAAGTGCCTTGGGGGCCACTTCACATGTGAGGAGGCTGAGTTGCTTGCCTAGGCTTGGGTGTCTGGTGAGTGACAGGCGTGGGTGCACAGGGCAGCCTGGCTATGGCCTGCATACCCACCACCTCACCACAGTGCTCCTCCCATGCAGCCATGGCCAGGAGCACCGCCTGGCACTGCCGCTCAAGCCCCTGGGGTCAGAGGCAGCACAGGGTTCGGGCAGCCCCTCCTCCTGACCGGAGCTCTTCCCCCTCCTGCATCCTGTCCTCCCCAGACTTCCCTACGGTCAGAAGGGGACGGGACAGCCCTTGGAGAGTATTACATACTCTTGTTGGGTGAGCAAGTGGCTGGCCTGGGGCCACAGAGCAACCGGGGTGGGGGTGGGGTGCAGAACCGGTCCAATTCAGGTGTTCTGACTCCCAGGCACCCTTGCACTCATCGGTGGGTGGGTGAGGTGCCGCAGGCACACTGTCGCCTTCTCCAAGAGAACAGAGTTCCATAGGTGTGGGTGGGACCAGACATAGCCTCCACCATCTTTCTGTGCAGTGGTTTAAATATCCTACCAATCCATAATACTGAACAGCCCATTGGTGGAGATGTCCGGGGCTCTTCCCAAGTGTCCCCTGCTATCCAGAGGCCCCTGGGAAACTTTGGGTGCAGAAATCCTGAGCCACCAATTCGCACAACCAGGTGTCCCCAACTGAATAGCGAGGCAGTTAGGGGCCAGGCAGGAGGTGCTGCCGCTGCCCTGCCTCCCCATCCGTGCCACCGGGCTCCACGCCTGGCTTTCGGACACATCGAGAAACCCACCGAGAGGAAAGGGCTTTCGAGGCGGGCGGCCCAGGAGAGGCCGGAATTGTCCGAGCCTTTGTTCCGGGGACTGTGGCAGGCCACCTGCCCACCAGCCAGGGCCTCTCGGCCCTTTAAGGGAGCGCTCACAGCGCTGGAGCCGACCGACCTCAAAGGCCCGGCCCGCAAAGGGGCCCGACAAGCTGGGGAACAATGCGGCCTGTTTACCTGACAGATTGTCTGCTTTCTTTTCATCTCCGAGGAAAAGCGCTCCCGCGGGGAGCCGCTAATCCCAGAGTCAACAGATGACCTCGCGGCGCTTTTCTCCGGGAGGTGGGGTGCCGGGCGCAGCGCCCCGACTGTGCAAACAGACCCCGGAGGCCGGCGCTCGCAGGGGCGTGGCCAGCCTCCCTTTCTTCCTTTGTGTTTTCCGGGTGAATGGGGACGCTCCGAGGCAGGCCAGGAAAGGTCAAAGCCAATTTGCAGGGGCGAGGGTGGGGGAGGAGGGCAGGGCGGCCGGCGGTCCGCAGCCCTGACCTTCACCTGGAAGCAACCTTCGGCGTCCCGGGCTCTGCGGCTTGCTCGGCCGCTTTCTTTGGTTTTGTTGTTGTTGTCTCCAGTACGGAGATGAGCCCAGGGCCTTCTCACTGAGCTACACCCTCGGCCCTTTTCATTTTTATTTCAGACACGGTCCCACGGAGTCACTAACTTGCCCTGCGGGGCTTGAACTTGTGACCCTCCGGCCTGGGCCTCAGAGCTGGCTTTGCATGCCGGCCGCTCCTCTTACTAGCTGTGTGCAGGGGCCCGCAGATGCACCTCCGGGAGACTCAGTTTCCTCTTGGGAAAGCAGCGGTGCGCTCTCCCGGAGGGCAGCTCTTTATGACGAGGGAGGGGCCGGAGGCAGGTGCCAGCAGGGCGTGAGTGTGCTGGGCCGAGCGGGGCGCGCAGAGCCCAGAGGAGGGACTGGTGGGAATGAACGCAGCGCCCTTCGTGGTGGGGTTGTTATCTGTGGGAGGGAGCCGGATTCCCTCACTGCCTCAGCGTGACCTTGGATGAGCCATCTGACCCCTCTATCTTCAGTTTGCTCCTTTACAGACTGGCCTGGGAAATTCTGTCAGAGGCGCTAGTGCATATGAGGAGAGCCAGGTACATGCCGTGTACCTGGGAACGCGGTGCCTAGAGCGGGTTCTTACTCCCCACATGAAGGTGGGGAGTCCGGCCGTCTCAGACACGGCCCCATGGTGCCCCATCCATGTGGCTTCCGGTCCCACACCTGGTGCAGCCCTGGGCACCCAGCTTGGTGGCGCCTGGAAATCTGCTCCTTACCCCTTTTGGGCACCCTCTTATCTTAGCCTTGGCGGCCCTTGGGGAAGAAAAGGTGAGAAATGCTCAGGTTCATTTATCAAAGCCTTGGGCCTTAGGTCTGTGAGTCTAGCAGAAGGGGCACTCCTGGGCCCCTGGCTTTCCCCAGGGATCAGCAAGGGCCTTTTATAGAGAAAGAAGGAAGACAAGGCGAGGTGAGGAGGGATGCCATGTTTGGTGGGCGCCTGTAGGCAAGCTCAGAGAAAGTGTTTGGCTTCATTCAGCAGCAAATCCTCCATATCGGGCCTTACACAAAGGTATGTTTTTTTCTATTGTAAGAATACTTCTGGAAATGGGTAGTTCTGGTCACCTGCTTAGCTCAGCTGCTGGTCACCATCCTTAGCAGGTGAGCCTACCTATTTGTTGCCTTGTGGTGGTAGCAAGATGGCGGCCCCTACTTTGTGGATAAATGGAAGGTCACCAAGGAGGCTTCTCTTGATATCTCACTGGCCAGAAGTGGGTCACATGGTCACGCCTGGCAGCAGGGGCTGCTGGGAAGGCAAATATTCGAATGTACTTCTCCAGCGTGAACTGGAGCTCCACAAGGGTGGTTGAGGTTGTGAGAACGAGGAAATAAACATGGAGCTGCCCACTGAGCCACCTGCTAGAGGGACAGTGCTACTCACATCTCGGCCTTAAGGATGGGCACAAGTACTAAGGACAGATAAATGCTTATTCAATAAACAATTTGACTGACTTTGACATTCTGGGTTAGCAACCAGAGATGTGGAGATAAAAGCTAGTCCTTTGAGAGGAAGGAGGAAGAGGAAGAAAGAAGGGGAGGGGAGAAGGAGGAAAGAAGAGGAGGTGGAGGAAGAGGAATAAGGAGGAAGAGAGAGAGGAGGAAGGAAGAGGAGGAGGAAGGAAAGGAAGGAGAAGAAGGAGGAAGGAGGAGGAGAAGGAAGGAAGAGGAGAAGGAGGGCAGCTAAAATCCACTGAATCGTACCAAGTGCCGCATACTTACTGGGCACTTTTGAGACTTTACTTTGTGTCATGTTGACCCACGTTGACCACATGGGATACTTGGAAGTGCTGGGAGGAACCTGAGGCTGAGCGAGGCTCGGTGAGGCCCATGGCACACAGGCTATCCTTGCCCCGTACTTCATGAAGCAGCAGGGATGAGCCAGACCCTTGGGCGGTCCGGGGCCAGAGGGCGCAACTTCTCTGGGGAAAGCACGGAAGATTCCTGAAGGGGGAGACGCTTAGGATCTGGCAGCACCAAGTGGAATTTCTCAGCCAACAAGTTTAGGAAGGTGTGCTGGTGAGAAAAGACAAGCGGAAGGGCCATTAGAAGTGATGTTAGCGAAGTCTGCGGCATCCCTAGGGTCTATCCACCCATACTTTCCCCAGAATGTTGGTATTTAAAGGGAATATTGAAAATAAATGTATACTTACAAAATTAATTATACTGGTAATCAGAGAGATACAAAATATTAAATATAAAATATGTACATCAACAGATGAGTGGATAAAGACAATGTGACATTTATACACAGTGGAGTATTTACTCTGATATAAAGTAGCATGAAATACAATCATTTGTAGGAAAATGGATAAACCTTGAGACACAATGTTAAGTGAAATAAATCAGACACACAAGCTTAAATGTTGCACAGTTTCTTTTATATGAGAAACCTAGAATATAAATAAAGAGCAGAATAAAAGGTAGATAGCATGAGGTAAGGAGATAGATGTTTTTCAAAAAGGAAGAGGATCCAGAGATGGAGAGAAGGGGGAAAGGGAAGGGAAGGGGATAAAAAAAAATAAAATGTGTTATGTACACATACCAACTTCACACAAGGAATGTAATCATTATGTAATGCAAACGTGTACTAATTAAAAAAAAAGTTTTAAAACATTGCTAGTTTATAAAATAGTCAAAGATTAGAAAAAAAAATCTCTAACACACGATGCTGGTGACGATGTGTACACACAGCTGGTGGGAGAGTAAATCAGGTCAAACCTTTAGGAAAATGACTTGAAAAGTATTCTTCAAAATGTGTGGTAACTGCGTTATAACTTTCTGAAATATTGCCTAAAGAAATGATGAATAAAAGCAGTTATTTTGGGGGGAGGCAGACAATTGATTGAACCACGAATTTGGGGGCCTTCCCCCTGTACGCTCCTTCTCAATATCTTAGGTGTGCAGCTCGGGCTCAGTCTGCTCCCTACTTCAGGGGGATTTGCAGGACTCTATCGGCAGCGGGACTCCACATCTTTTGTGAAAGAGAAAGGTCACAGAAGAAAATATGCAGACTGTTGCCCCAAAAGTAGGAGAGGGGATTGCAAGAAAGAAGGGGGAGTTCCTGGCCCTCGGGAAGGCACTTCTAGTCCCAAAGGCTGTGCCTGTGTCCCCTAATAGCAGTGCTCTGGGATGTGGCTTGGCTCTCCAAAGGTCACCTCCAGTCCAGGGTAACTGAGTCAAAGCACAGCCTTGCCCCAGCCTTCAGAGCCCCCAGCCTGGCTGCAGCCCCTGGGTGTCCAGGAGCGTGCCAGGGTACTGCCTTCCCCCGGGGCCTAGCAGATGGTACAGACCCCTGGCGCTTTGCGTGGTCCCAGGAGGCGGGGAGCCTGAGTGTGACCAAGGCTGATTTTCCTGGCCAGGCTTCCAGTGAGATTTTTAAGACACACTGAGTCTGATAGTCTCACATCTTCACATTCATGGAGAAGAAAATGGCTCTAAAGGTCAGTGAGGATAGGGTTATTACTTGTTTTGATTTTCTAACTAGTCGTTAAATATTTTCTGCAGGAAGATACCGAAGTCCTCTGGCCCGAGCTGCCTGGACTCCAGGCACGTGCCTTGATCATTGCAGGAGCCTGGTTGGGAGGTCAGTATCTGTATTTAGTGCTTCACTGTTCTTTGAGATGCTCAGGTCCTGCAGACTTCCTGGGACATTGTCTTGCTTGCCTCCAGGTCCCCGGTGGCTTGCACGATGCCTGGCTCGTGCTCAGGGAATGGACGAGGAGATGCACAAGTACAGGGACGAACGAGTGAGAGAAGGAGTGAATGACTGCATGAGCTAACAGGTGCCGTGTCTGGGATGAAGGTTCTGGTGAGGCCAGCGCCAGCGCCCCACAGGCCTCTGCCAGCCCTCAGGGCTGCACACGCAGCTGACGGAGTTAACCGTAAGCACACACTCGGGGAGTGTAAACAGCCCTCCTCTGGGCCCGGGCTGACTGGCAGCCTTGAGGGCAGCTTGCACAATCCTGTGGGATGCTGTGATTCTCGTTTTTGGGCCATGGAGTCATCTCTGCAGAGGGCCTCTCCCTCCTTGCCCTGGGTCATCTCTTGGCAGCACACAGCAGCTACGTGTCTGTTGTCAGTGGAGGGTGTTCAGACCCCCGGCCCTCCAGGACCCCACCCTGATGGACTAGGGCTGAGCAGGAACCCGAGGAAGTGGGAGCCGAAGGCCAGCTTGGGGACCACCTAGCTGAAAACTCTTGGTTTTGCAGATCGAAGACCCGGGACCCAACGAGATGGGGACACTAAGGCTGCTGGAACCGTGGCAAAGCTTGGCACAGGGTGGCTGTCCCAGTGTGGCAGCTAGTTCCAGTACCAGGCAAATAGGGCTGCAAATTCTGGCACGGTCAATTGTCCAGCTCTGGGACCCTGGGTGGGAAACTTCTCCTTCCTAAATCTCAGCCCCTCGTTTGCATGGTGCTGAGCACTGTGCCTGGCTCGGACTAGGGACGTCCTTCTCCTGCCTGCTCCTGCCCTGTCTTACCACGCATCTCCCACTCACATCCCTCCAAGCCTGGGCATGAAATGCCGTGCTGCCCATGGAACCTCTACTCCACTCAAGGGCTGTGCGTGATGTGGTTTCTCCACCCACCTTCCCTCATGCTTTCTGTCCTCACACACTACTTGCTCATGCTGAATTCATTCATTCATATTTCCCTCCTCCTTGCCATTCTACGAACTTTCCAGACCCTTGTGGCATCCCAGGCACCTGCTGGGAGGCTCCTGAGAGATGCTCCTGGCTGGCACCTGGGCCTGAGGATCTGATCTTCTCCTCCAAAGAGGCAGCGGCAGCAGTGATAGGACAGGGGAGGAGAGCTGAATGGTGGCTCTCAAGACATCCTCAAAAATCCCGTGTTATATCCCATGGCAGGAAGAATAATAGCCCCTTCCCAAGATGGTGTCCAGATTCAGGCTGGTATAACAGAGTACCATAGGGTGGCTAGCTTAAACAACAGACATGTGTCCCTCACAGTCCTGGAGGCTGGGAGTCAGAGATGAGGACGCCTGCATGGTCGGGTTCTGGGGCCCTTTCTGGCTCGCAGATGGCTGACTTCTTCCTGGATGCTCACGTGGTAAATGGCAGAGAAGCAAGGGCAAAATCTCATGTCCCTTCATATAAGGGTACCAGTCTCACTCTGAGGGCTCTACCCTCATGACCTCTTACCTTCCAAAGAACCCCCCTCCTAATACCATCCCATTGAGGGTTAGGATTACAGCATATGAATTTCTGGAGGACACAGATCTTTAGGACCTGTCCCAATCTCCCTAATCTGAGAGTTACTTTTCATGGCAAAAAGAACTCTGTAGGTTGATCACTTAAAGATCCTGAGATGGAGAAATAGCATGGGACGTATCTGAGTGGACACAAGAATCCTTATGAGAGGAAGGTAGGAGGTCACACAGCACAGAAAATGCTCTTTTGTGGCTTCGAAGATGGCAGAAAGGAAGAGGCCACAAGCCAAGGAATGTGAGTACCCTTGGAAACTTCGGGGGAACCAGCCTTGTGGTTGCCTTGATTTTAGGCTTGTGAAACTGTCTGGACTTCTGTCTTCCAGAACTTCATGAGGATAAATGCATGCTGTGTAAGCCGTGAAGTCAGTGTTTTGTGGCAGTAATGAGAAATGAACCCAGAGAAGACTATGCTGCAAGTGTTCTGTGGTCAGGTGATATCATGTGACTAATTCTGGCCAATGAGACACTAGCGCAGGTGACTTGCTTTCCTTTATTTGGGGACTCCACCCTCTGGCTCCTTCCCCACCCCAACAAGGATGTTCCAGCTGCCGAGGGCACCTGACAGTGTAACTGCTGGCATCCTGGGCCCGCGAGGAGCAGGGCCCCCGGCCAACTGCCGAAACCCACCTGCATGGGCTGATTCAGCCTGTGCCATCGCCCAAGCTCTCCTGACCATGAGAAGGGCCCAGAGGCTCTTGCTGCACAAGGAGTGACAATTAAGCATTGAGAAGACATGTAGGCACCGCAGGCATGGGCAACAGAGGGCCAGGAGTGGTTGATGCCAGTTTGGCGGCCCCAGGGTGCGCAGGCAGTGTGGGCAGGAGGCTGTCTGCCAAGGCTGGGGTGAGTGGGTAGGTGGGGGGAGCTGGCTCACAGCAGGGCTCCCCTGGGTTGACCCTCTTCCCTTTTGTGTATTGCTGGGTGTGTGCGGGGCACACATATGTATGTGTGCATGGTGGGATGTGAGAGCCCGAGTGCAAGGTCCAGGTGCGACTTTGCGTATGTGTGTGTGTGTGTGTTTCTCTGGGTCTAGTTCTAGCTCCATGGGAGTTAGGGACAAATTGAAGTGTCAGGGCATAGGTGAGTCTTCATTGCTGAGGGGCTGGATAGGGTGAGCAGGACAACCAGATGTGAAGAGCAGGTGAGACTGCATCAGAGTGAACAGAGCCACTTTCAAGCCATCCTGGAAGGAAAGGTGAATCCTGATGTCCTAGAACCAGCTTGGGAGGTGGATTCATTAACCTGTGCTTCTCCATGGTCACAGATTATGCTGCGAGGGTGGCTTTGTCCAAGGACAAGCAGGAACCAAGTCAGTGCCCCGTGGATCAGTTGGAATGTGTTTACTGTCCACATTACTCACTGTTTGCTACCCAAGATACATCTAATTCCTATTAATAATCAGCACTGTAGGGCATAGATTGCACCATTAGCCTTAAATGACTTTACTGCGAGAGGCAGAGGAGATGCCTGTGAAGTATGAGGAGTGGCCAAAACCAGGCCCTTCAGAGAGCAGGTACGCATGCGTGCACTCAATGTGGACCTTGTGTAGGAAAAGTATATTCATGGGTCCATGTGTTTCCTTGCACATTTACAGCGGTTTGTGAAGTTAATCTTCTATTTGGCCCTTCGAAGGGACACTGGGGGCTGCTGTGCCCCGAATTGGAAAGAAACCCGAGGCCTGAGGCAGGAACCGAGAGTCAAGTACAGGTTAGGTGCGCAAGACAGGGCCTTTGAGGCTCTGAACAAACCTCAGCCCCCCCTCCCCCCGTGAGTGACAGCTGCAGTCTTCATTTCACATATGAGGAAACTGAGGCTTGCGGTAGCAGGGACTGCCTAAGGCTGTTCTGATCCAGCCAAGCCTGGCTCCCCAGGCCCTTTCACACTGCCTGGCACCTCCCTTGGGATCCCAGTCTGCTGGCAGCTCCTCCTTCCCTCCCTGCCAACCTCATGGGCACTTTAAGACGGAGTGAGAGGATACATTGGCAGTACTGGGAGGCCGCAGGAAGTGTGATGCACGGATCACCTGAGTGGTTCTCTATTGTTGTATAGGAGCTTCATGACTGCAATTACTCATTCTTCTTTCTTTCTTTCCTTTTGCAATAACTTTGTCTTTCACTAATGGTCATGGGTGTCTCCCCCCTCCTTGGCCCCTCTTCTTGCCGGGTTAGTAAGCAGTGATGTCAGAGTCCGGGTGTGGTGAGTGGTCAGGAGGTCTGGTGGAACTGCTCGTCTGCCCACAAGTGCACACACAGCCTTTGCAAAAACAATTCCCTATTTGGCAAGGGGCAGTGTTTGCCCTGGGATAGGGCTTTGCAGCCCCATGCCAGGCCCTGTTTATTCTGGCATGGTGATGTCCAAGCTCTGAGTTTGCTGAACTTCCTGGATTCCTTATCATGCAGTCTGCCCCTCTGGGGAGCAGGTGAAATGTTGAGGGGGCAGGCAGTGTGAGACAGGGCCACTGGGGCTGGGATGGGGGAGGCTGAGGAAGCATGCCGGGTTCCTAGATAAAGCCTTCCTTTTCCCTACCCTGGCCTGGCCCTGACTTCCCCATTGCTACGTTCCCATTTCTGAGTTCTATGACCTGACCAGGCTCTCCTGCCACTACCTCTTTATTAGGGGCATGGCGTGCCCTGTCCAGCTCCACACTTTTGCCCTCCATTCCTAATCTCCTTGCACCTCTCCAGTTGAATCCTACTCAATCAAATCTATAAAACCCATTTTGCATGGGGACTGGATAAGCGACAGGCTACGCCTCTCCCACCACTTTCTCCTTCGCATTTCCCTTCCTGTGGTTTTCCTGATCTTGAGATCTTTTCAGAGATTTTGTCAGGGGGATAGGTGGCCTCACAGAGACTCAGGAAGTCACATATGATGACTGCTGGGGATACTGGTTGGGAGAATGAGCAGGTGCAGAGGGAGGGGCTCCCTGGTTCAGGGGTCAGGAAGCCCTTGGTCAGATCTTACTAGCTCAGTGGCCACATACAGTGGCCCAAGCGTCCCTTGCCCGAGTATAGAAGTCTAGTGATGCAACAGTCCTTAGGAGGCTTATCAGAAGCCATGGGTCTGAAGCACTTCTGGTGAGGCAGGTATAGCTGATCAGTCCTTACATTGCTCTAGGGAAGTAGGTGACATCAAAAGCTCTCTTCGGAAGTATGGCTGGCCTCCCATGACTTTTGCATTCTCATTGCTCCATCCATTGATAGCCTCCTGCAGGCATCTTTCCATCCTGATTTCACAGCAACTTGTGCTGCTGCTATTTCCCCCCTTTGCAGATGAGTTGAGGTAGATGACCCAAGGTTACAAGCTGAGGATGGATGGCAGACAAGGTTTCCACCCATGGTTGCCTCACCTGGACAGTGCTTCCTCCTCTGCAGCCCTCAGGAAGAGGCTTCCCACCCTGCCCTCTGGCGGATGTGCACTTCTCCAGCCTGTCTGGCCCTCCTGTGATGGGGAACAAGGCAGGAGAGGCAGGGGCCTGGGGTCTCCCTGGTTGGATCCCCTCTCTGCCCTGCACCTTAAGATCCCTTCATTTCTTGTGGTCCACTGGTTCCCAGGGTAGTTGGGAAGAGCCCTACTATGAAGCCATCTTCCATCTTCCTCCAGGGCAGAGTCTAGCCATCTACACAGTAGCACGTGGCATCTGAGGGAAAGGAAACTAAGCCAGGGACGTTGGTTGGGGGGAAGTTCATCTGGGAACTCAGGCTCATGATCAGAATAAGAACAGGGTCTGCAAAGGAGAGCGAAGAGTGCGGGAACAGTTATGAATCTAGCCCCTCCTATGCACGTCCAGACACTGAGAGTTCTTTCGAGGAACTTCCTGATTCCATCCTCATTTTATAGAAGGCCAAACAAGGCCTAAAGGAGGTAAGTGATTTGCCCCAAACCACCTAGTTAACATAGCAGAGACAGGGTTCGACCCAGACCTGTGAGAGCTTTCTAATTTTCCAGGGTATAGTTTTCTGTACGGTAAAAGGAGATGTGTTCAGCGAGCGCTGGACGAAAGGTTTGGAGAGAGAGCCGCTGTTCCCATGAGTCAGGGGCCCGCAGCACTAGGTCTGCAGCCGGTCTGGCCCTGGCAGCTCCTGCTACCTGCCTGAGATGGCCAGCGGCTTGAAGGTGCTCCAGCATGGTTAGTCATCCCAGGGAGTGGCCAGCAGGCACCACTGGGAGGCTTGCTCCACTGCCCCCTCCCTGCCGCTGCTCCTGAGAACACAACCCGGGCGCCCAGGGGGTATTACTCACTTCCTTCCTGGACCCAGGTCCCTGGTGTGTGGGGGAGCCTGCTCCGGCCCTAGCTATGGTCATGTGTCCACAGGGGCTGTGTGCAGGTGGGGCAGGCAGCACCAAACACTCTCTTACCCTCCTTGGACCCCTTGGGAACCCTGATGCTATGTGACATCAGGCTGAACCTGGACTGCTTCCACTGAGAATGTATATTAACAAGAATAGTTATCTGGCTCCACTTTAAAATTAGATTATGCGCTGGGGGTTTAGCTCAGTGGTTAGAGTGCTTGCCTTGCAAGCACAAGGCCCTGAGTTCAATCCCCGGCACCAAATAAATAAATAAATAAATAAATAAATAAATAAAATAAAATAAAATTAGATTATGCTCCTTAGAGAACATTTAGATAAAAAAAGTTCAGAAAAGGGAGAAAAATAATTTATCTGGAGACAAGCAGCAGGTCTGTTTCTTCCCAGCCCTTATGGGTTTTGTGTATCTGATAGGTTTGTATCTGATGGCTTTTTTTTTACGGTTTTGTGTAGTTGATGTAATTGCCACCTTTACTGTGGAACAATTGCACACCGAGGCTTGAAGAAACTGATGGTCACAGGTAGGAAGAAGGCAGAGATGTGTGTCATGTTCAAATCTGTCTGGGGACAGAGCTTGTATTCTGTGTATACTCTGCCGGACCGGGTTTTGTGAAGTACTTCTGATGAGAGACTCTGTGCAAACATCAAGTTTAGGGTCTGCACACTCATCCATCGAGCAATAGAACCACATGTGCCAAGTTCTCTCCAACCCCAGCTGGATGATTTAGCTATTCCTAATTTCTCACCACACTAAACAAGCTGTGATGAAATGCTCTGGCTACAAATATGTATTTCAGTTAAATTTCCTTAAGCAACCACTTCGAGGTGGAATTGTGAGGTCAGGGGTGACACTGTGCCAAGTCCTGTGTGAGTTCCGTGCTAAGCAGCCCAGACCTATGGAGCAGAGACGGGAAAGCTGCTTGCAGACCCACACGGCCCACTGTGGAGCTCTGGTTGGGTGTGAGATTTTCCTGGTGGGCAGAAACAGAGTGCCTGACGCCTGCCAAACCTCTGGTCTGTTTGCAGGTGAGCCTCAGAGAGGCAAAGTCACTTACCCATGGTCACCCAAACCCTTGAAATGCGGCAGCTCACACCAGGTTTGCAAAGCAGCTGCTGCCAATTCTTTGGAAGTTCCAGTTGACTTTCCTCATGGCTCAGGGTCCCTCGGTGTCCACTGACTTCCTGCAGAATCCTGGGAGGGTTCTCACCGAGGCTGGGCTTTGGTCTGTGCTCACTCCCTGCCAGCGCCCCTCTAAACTATATTTCAGTGCTGCTTGCTTCTGCTCTTCACCTTCTGCCTGAGCTGGTACAGGACAAGGGTGGTGACTGATGGCTCCACATACGCCCTTCTTGCTCTATTCTCCATCAACCAACCACAGTGATCTTAGAAAACCCAACTGCCCCATGCCACTCCCCAGCTCCACCCTTCTAGAGGTTCCTCTGGCTGAGTGGGAAGTAATTCATGTGAAAATGTGCTGAGCTGGTTATTGTCTTATGGGATGTGATTCTGTACCCATCCTGGGCCAGGCACAGAGCTAGGCACTTATGGGTTCTAGGAATAATAATAAACATTCCTAGAATTTAGGAATCGTTGTCTTCATAGCGCCTCAGGGGACGCCCACAACCCACCACTTGTAGAGAATTTTCAATTCAGGGACATTAAAGTGCTGGAAAACAAAGTGGAGGAAATGAACTTACAACTTCCCTAGTCATTATTCTCTGTATGTGGTTTTTTTCATACTTGCGTAATAAATTCCAACAAAGGCATCGCACTCCATGGAGGGAGTTACTAGACAATGGACACTCATACATTAATAATCACTGTTCATCTCCGTGGATCATCACTAGCTCTCTAGTACGCCTCCAGGTCTCCTTTGCTGTAGTTTCAAAAAGACCCTTAAATATAATGGCTTTGTGAGTTATGAGGCCTCTCCTTGCTGTGCTGGGCCCTGCGTGCACTGGACTCAGTGACTGCTGCCTTGTGTCCCTCTGTGGCCCCAGAGGCGTGGTTCAGCTTGGGAGTGGCAGAGTGTGATTCGAAGACTTGGTGATTGGGAAGAGGCTGGATGTTTAGGCATGACGATGGCAGTACAGCCGACTGCGCCCTTCCCTTTGCTGTGCGTGCGAGGCTTCCAGCTTTTGCAGCCTCGGCCCATGCCCCCTCGTGCCTCTGTCCCTTCCCAATTCACATGCGGCCAACTCGTCCTCCTGGCCCCCCGGGCTGGAGTGATTGGTGTGGCCTTGCTGGAGTCCCCACCCTCCGATCCCTTCTCCAACAGGACAGGCAGCGGGGCGAGGTGGAAGTCCAGCCGCCTGTGTTGGGAGGCAGAGCCAGGAAGACATGAGACGGCACAAGGTGACCACGGACACCTGCTCTCTGTGGCCAGGCTCGAGGATGGGAAAGAGGACTCTGCCCAGTGATATATAAAAAAGAAGAAAGAAAAAAGTTAAAAAATCAATTTTTACTAACTGAAAATCATGAATTCACACATTAATGAAAAGATTGCCCAGCTAAATGTGGTGTAGGGCATCTGAAAATATGCCGGAGCCATTTGTTTCCACAGACCTGATGAAGGACTACTCTGTACGGGGCCTGTGCGAGGCAGGGTGAGAGCAGCACAGGTACCTGCATGGCTTCTGTTTGCAAGGAACTTCCAAGCTAGAGGAAAGGCCGGAGCCACGTGTGGCCTGGGCACAGTGCTTAGTCCTCCGCCAGCTGCTGACGGTCGACCCGTACTGATATCACCCTTGGGAAATGACTCATCTCGGCCCTGGGACAGCCATTCTTCCTCCAAGTGCTGGGTTCTGTCCCTTCTCCTCCTTGCAACTCTGCTTGGACCATAGTAAGACACTCAGCATTCTAGCCACTGCCAAGTCCCTGCAGAATGGTCTCATCCGGGACACCTGCCCTCGTTTGCAGTCTAGGGCCACATTCCAAGTTGCAGGACCTGAATTTACCTGGAAGCAAGTAGAAATGTTTGCGGACAAGTTAAGAGACCACAGTGCTCCGCCCCCTGCCACCCCTCACCGAGGCCAGGAATCAGGGAAGGACACTGAGGCTCTGGAGAGAAATCCAGCACAGGGACAAGAGTGGGGAGCTGGAGTCAGCCCCAAAGCCTGCGGTCAGGAGCAAGCCCAGCACCAGATGAAAGAGACGGCTATGCGGAGTCAGTGCCCAGGGGACAAAGACCTGCCTGGGGAAAAGTCGTATGTGTGAGCTGAAAGTGCTAAGCCATCCAGAGCTTAACACCGAGGACCCAGGACACCTCAATTACAGACATGCAGGAGGGGCTGAGCCCTGCAGGTTCTGCCCTGCCAGCTGCAGTGTCAGCTCGGTGCCTGCCACAGGTACACAACCAGTATTTGCACATTGACAACCAAGGCGGGTTTCTGTCTCCCTAGAGGACTGGGAGCAGGATGGGAGATGGTGGTTTCCCCTTCTTCTCTTAGCAGCAAAGGCCCCGAGCTCCATGACCGTGAGGGCATGGGTGGCAGTGGGCCCCACATCGCTGGCCTCCAGGGGGTGGGACCCACTCCTGCTTCATGGGCAGGTGGGCATCAAACAGTGCTTGAGGGAGTTCTGGGCACAGTAGGTGTGCCCGAGAGCTGTGATCTATGTGAGCAGATGACCCCAAAGAGGACTGTGCTGCCTACAAACCAAGCAGAGGCCTTTGTGGGAACGTGGCCTCATTTGGCCACCCCAGCTGCTTATGGGGAACAGTTCTGTTCATTCAACAAATATATATTGAGCTCTATCCAGGTGCCAGGTCTTGCCCCAGAGAGCTGTCATGGGGGTGGGAGGAGGTGACATGGTGGCTGCTCCTGGCCAGGCTGGGAACAAAGGGGCTCATGGCATGTTTGCGAGTAAAGCCACACTGTTCACTGGAGCCATGGGCCACAGGGGAACTGGGACAGGGTCTTTCAGCATGATCAGAGGAAAGTCCCCTGACTCCCTCCTCTCCTTGGACTCACCCTGGGTGGAGAGGTGACAGCCGTGGGCCTTGGCTATACAGAGCTTGCATTGGACAGACTGAGCATGGGCCAGAGTCCACCCTGAGGCCTCTCACTGCAGACTTCTCACTCTACCTTTCTCCTTAAATTGTAACCAAGTTCTAAAACAAAGAGCCCTTGCCAGAAAATACTAAACTTGCAAAGGTCTTACTTCAATTGTCTTTGCATCCATGTTTGCCCATGTCTCTACTTGGCCAGACACTGGTGTTCTCTCCCCCACATCTCTGCCAAGGGAGAAATTAAATTTGAATGTCTCCAAACACAAGGAGCTCACTACTGTCTGAGTACCATGGGAAGCCTATTCTGCCCTTCTCTTTGACTTCAGTCAGCAAAAGAGATGGTATTAACATAGTGGCTGTCTTGGGGATGGGCGGGTACCCTGGGAAGACTGGAGCAAGTAAGAAGCCTTTGGCCGCCAGAAGGGGCCACAGAGGACAAAAGGAGGGAGGCTGAAAGCTAAACCACAGGGAAGTCCAACCAGCTCAGAGGGCCAAGTTGAGCAGAAAGGATAGCATTGACTGCCTGCTGCTTTGGGTCACCCAGGACCTGGCACGGGGACTGACTGACATGCGTGTTCCTGCCTACAGGGGGCTGCAGGACAAACAGCAATGATGTCCACACATAGAAAGAGGCCCAAGGGATCAATAAATCCAGAGCCATCATGCCCCAGCTGGGTACTCAGTCTCCACGGCATTGCCTGAGACCCAAGGCCCCACTTAGCAGTGTGCGCTGGGACTGTGTCAAAACAGTCGACCACATTTCAATTTCATAATCAGAACACAGTCAACTGAGTGGTCAAGCAGATTATCAGCTCTGCGTGGTCTCCGATGAGTAATGAGAGTGAGGAAATTTAGTTTCAATGAACAAGCAATTGACCAACCTCAAGAGCAGCAAAGTAAACAGGACCCCAGGTGAGGAATGCGTGTATTGTTCGGCAGGAGGTGACAAAGGCGACCTGTCCTGCACGGGCAGGAGCAAGTACTGAGCACTTCCTGTGGCTTCCTCCTGCACCTTTCAGTTGCAAATCCAACAGGCGAAGGTGAGTGGCTTTGTGATGTGTGCAGATCTGCTACGAGGCTGCTGGGATCTGCCTCTGTTTGTGGCTTCAGAAACATTCTGAGGTCGATGATGCTTTGATGGAGCTTGAGAGTGTACAAGATAGAACAAAAGTCATGGCTGCTGTTCAAGGATATGAGTTTTGATTCCAAAGTTACTTTTAAAAGTGCTTTATGTCCCTCCTTCTATCCTGGCTCTGCCTTCGTATTGGATTGACTGTAGACAATGTGGTTGGTATAAACCCTTATTCACCAAAGCAGGATCTTTGAGATTCTGGAAACTGGGTTCAAATGAAAATTGTCTCACTGACTGACTGTGTGCTACTGGGCAAGATTTCTCATAATCCCTCTAAGTGTCTGCTTCTGTGTCAGCAGATGGGAATGGCAAGCCTGTAAGGGAAGCAAATGGGTTAACACACATGACAACTTGGGCTGTCTAATCTGCCCTTGTCCAAGGTGGTTATGGGGCTGCTTCCTTGATTGAGTGCGAATGTCTCCCCCAACCCTGGACTGTGGCAGGGAGCCGGAGCACCACTGTGACAAGCCAGGCCACCTACCCAACCAGGTGATTCATACCCACACCCCAAATCCCTCCTCCAGCTCTCCAGATAGCTGGACACAGCTTCCACACCCCTCCACTAGGCTTTCTCTGTGAAGATGTCGGTGCTCTGGCACCTGGAGGCTCCTGGGACTTGGGAACAGATTGGGAGCCCACCACCATGCCCTGCCCACTAGATGAGGACATCAGGATCCGTCCACACAGAGGGACATGAGTCCAGGCATTCTGGTTCAATTCCCGTCAGTGTAACCAGAATCCTCACGAATGTTCTCCCAGGGTTCAGAGGAATCCAAAGGAGAGATCACCCAAATTTGCAATTTGGTGAGAGAGATCAGCTCATCACACACAAGTCAGTGAGCAAGATAATGTTCTATTAACATTAATGTCACTGATTTCATGTGCATTCAAGGGAACAAATCATAGGTCTGTACTCAGCTCGTGGAGGGTTGGAGTGGTGCAGCGGTTTTCACACCTTGTTCTCCAGAAACGCTGGCTTTCAGTAGGGTGGGCTTAGGGCAATGCTGGAGGAGTCCGTGGTCAGGGCAGGACTCCCTCCCCGCCGATGCATGATTCTTCAGCCAAGAGGATTGACGATTATGCTGCCTTGACTGGAACACTATGTTTTATTTTATTAGGGAAAAAGTATAGAAATCATTGGATTAGTTTAGAATTCTTATAGCAAAATAGCACGAAGTGTGTTTTGAACAAAGAAAATTTCACTCTACAGGATAGAGAGAGGGAGCACTGTGTGTGGTGTGGGGGAGTCAGCCTGCCACAGGGCCAGTGACTTGCCCTCCTCCTGTCCATCTGTCCCTGTGTGCTCCACGTGGGGGAGTCTCCAGGCAGCCTGTACCTTGAGTTCAAGGTTCAATTCTCCCTGCCCTGTCTCCTCACAAGCTGCCTACTCACTACCTGCTCCATGGGAGACACCACAGCGGGGTCTGCTGCTGGAGGGGAGCAGGAAGGAGACTGCAAATCCAGGTCTCCAGGTTCTTTCTTACTCAGGGCAACCTTCATTTCTTCTACTGTGTCCTGTCAAGGAGCAGCAAAAAATAGCACTGTGATTGCCCTGTATAAAATTTGTGATCACATAATAAAGATGACATGACTTATGAACGTGTATCCTGTGAGCTTTTGACAAATTCAGGCAAGTGCCCTCTTGAGGTATGAACCCTTGATGCCTCAGGCTCTTCCATGCCTTGTTTCCATCTTGGCCATCTGCAAATGGCCAGCTATAGTTTGGATCTGGAGTGTTCCCAATGGTCCGTGCGATAGAGGCTTGGTCCTCAGCTTGTGGTGCTTCTGGCGGTGGTGGAAGCTTTAGGAGGTGGGGCCTAGTGGAAGTAAGTAGGTCTGCCCTTCAGGAGAGATTGAGATCCCAGCCCCTTCCGGTCTCTCTCTTTGCTTCCTGCCTGCCATGAGGTGAACAGCTTTGCTCTTGCTCTTGCTCATGCTCCCGCCATGATGTACTCTGTCACCATGGGCCGAAAGCAACAGGGCCTCTGGAACCATGAGCCAAATAAATTTTAGCTTCTTTTCTTAAGTTGTATATCTCAGGTATTTGGTACAGTAACAGAAGGCTGATTAGCATACAACCAACCCCATAAGGCAAGAACTTTTTGGAAGACAGACAAGATAAGTGTCTTGCTGAAGTCATCAGAGCCTGAATTTGTCTTGGGAACACCCCCCAGTACTTTCCCCTTCTATGAGGTCACTCTGGTTCTCTCATCCCACAGGACTGTCTGGTCTGAGGCTGGGATAGGAGAGAGCTGGGTCATGGGGCTCCTTAGCCTGTGAGCAGGTTCCGCCAAGCCTGGTTACTTCTCTTGGCCTTTGGTTTGGGTCCTCAATGACTTCCCCATCCAGTGAGCATCCTTCCTCCTTCAAGGCCTCTCATCTGGTGGGATAGGTTTTCTTCCTGAGCAGGTGGCTTTAACAAGCCCAGGGTCGGAGCCCAGCTAAATCCCAGGATGAGGCTCCCCTCTGAAGCTCTTGCCCTTTCCATCTCTTACGTGCATGCTCTGGCTTGGTTGGGTAGGAACTGTTCTGTCCCATTCCCTAGGCTGAGCCTGGCCCGCATGCCAACTCAGTCCAAGATCACCAACTAGACTATGGGTTGGAAGGCTTGAAGGGCATAGCCCCAGTGACAGTGTCGTGTGGGCAAGGTCTCTTCTCCAAGGCCGTTTTCCTAGAGCCCAGGGAATAGGCCAGAGAAGGAGCCCACATGTTTCTGCACGCCTATGTCCCAGGCGTCATGCTCAGCGTGTCCCATCACAAAACGCTTGGTTCTCCCCATAGGAAGGGGCCTGCTAGGGTCCCACGATGAAGACATGACAGTACCTGACACCCAGACCTGTGCTCACCCTCCCAGAGCCATGAGCTCTTGTGAAAAGGAGTCATTTGGAAACTGCACACCAAGGCCTAGGAAGTG
Organism: Hystrix cristata; assembly: GCA_004026905.1. Taxonomy (NCBI): domain Eukaryota; kingdom Metazoa; phylum Chordata; class Mammalia; order Rodentia; family Hystricidae; genus Hystrix; species Hystrix cristata. Next base: position 29,773 of record PVJO010001120.1, read on the forward strand.
ACAGTCTGAGGCCACACTGTGCTCAGGAGCCCTCACCTTGCCCAAGGGAGTGCAGCTCTCAGAGGAGCCCCCTGCTGGAAATACCGGAGGTTGAGGATGGAGGCTCACAAGATGATGACAAGGTCACCTTCCCTTCTGCCCCTAGACACTCTGGCCTGCTCCTCAAGGTCACCTGAGTCTCTAGTCATTCACTCTCCTAAGTGTGATGAGCGATCTGGCGTGTTGGTGATGGGGTGACCTTTTAAACCCCGGGTGCAATACCAAGATGCAGAGGGCGGTGCAGGTGAGTACCAGCTCTGCTCTGGACATTCCCAACATGAGAGTCCAGGCAGGCAGATCTCTCCCCCAGGACCTGTGTTTTCTTCTCAGTAAAGACAGCACTGCAGTTCCACTGCAAGGATCGCCGCAAGGGCCAAACAGATGCACTGCTGTGGTGTGTGAGGCCCTGGAAAGGATTTTAAAGTTCAGCCAGAGACCTCGATGTCACCGTCAGTGATCGTCATTATTCACAACATCCATGGTCAGAGTCTAAGGGCCCAGTGTGCGAGGAGGGAAGCCCCTGGCGCCCCTCCAGGCCTGCGGGTGGCCCTTGGTCACTATTGCTTCTCTTCCCTGCGTCCCTGCTTAGCTGGTAGAAAAAGGGCTCCAGCCTGATGACACTCCACCGGAAGGATTAACACACAGCAGGATGCTGCTCCTGGTCTCCCAAAACACTCCCACCTGCCTTCCTGCCTGCCAAGTAAGTCTGGATATTCCATCACCACCTACAGCAGTGTGGGGCCCAAGGCCACATGCCTGCTGCTCCCCGGCCTGGATGGCCACAGGACATGAGTGCTGGTCTCCGTGCCGGCCATCAGGCCCAGCTGTACTGCTGGGGCCCCTGTTGTGGTGATATCTGCTAACATGAAGGGTCACACCATGGGAAATCTGTGTGGACCTTCAAATCCTTGGTCCCCGAAGCAAAAAGGTTCACCTCAGCAAGCCCTCCGTTGTTCTCCACATCTTTCTGAAGGTGTCATTTCTTTATTTCCCTCTCCCTTTCTCTGCATCCTTAATGCAAATATTGTTAAGAACCATGGGCCAAAGTGAAACCCAGTGTGTGTGTGTGTGTGTGTGTGTGTGTGTGTGTGTGTGTGCATGCCTGCTTTTCTAACCCTTAAGGTAGATGTACCCCCTGGCCCCGGGCACAGCGGATATTTGCTGGTTTGGCTTGGATGAGTGTGCGCCGTCTCTATTCCTGGAATCTGGTGTACTTGCAGAAGTTACAAGGATTGGTTTCCAAATAGTCATTGGCTATTGCTCTGCACTGAAAGGGGCCACCTGAGAGAAGCGCTCCTTTTCCCCAGCTCAAGTCACCTGAGTGTCGCTGCCTTGCCTTTGATTCCACATGACTCCTCACACCTGGGAGGTCTGCCAGTCTGGGTGGGCTGTACACCCGGAGGAGGCAGAGACCAGGTCTTCATCCAGTGCACAGTCCTGAGTCTACCTCTGTTGGGCATGCACAAACGGTACGCACCTTACTTTGGAGGCAAATGGTACCTGGAGCCCACAGTCTGTGAGCAGGGATGGAGGGGGTTTCCTCTGGGACCTGAGCACTTTAGGAGCGGGGAGTGGTGGGTAAACGGCAGGCAAGCACACCTGCATGTCTTAGACAGGGGACAGGGTGTGCGTGGCTGAGAGTTCTGGAGGAAGGATGTAGAGGAAGTCAGTGTTTGCAGAGATGCCATGAGGTTAAGGAAAGTAACCGGATGGAGCCAGCAGGAACTGGGCTCAAAGCGTGAAGTGGGGAAGGAGAATTATAGACTAATCTGTGGCTCACAGAAGCACAGCCAGGCTCAGGGCAAAACAATAGATATTGTGGGGAGGGCCCCCAACCTCCTTCTGTACCATGGGATCCCTCGCAAGGCTCTCTACTGGCTGAGTCCATGGGAGCTAGAGGGCAAGAAGGCCCAAGGATGTGCTCCACAGAGTAGATCTTGCTGGGGTGCAGAGCCGGGCAAGGACAGAAGTCAGATGACCGGGTTCCAGTCCCTGTCTGTCACTAATTTTTCATGTGATGTTCAGCAGTTGATTTGCTGAGTTCAGTCTTGGCTTCCGTCTCTGGAGAAGGCAGAGGCTGGATGAGCCAGTGTGTCTGCAGCTTGCTATGACGATTGCTTGTGCACAAGGATGACTGTGGAGGCAGACGACTGCAGCTCCCCTTGATGGAATCCACCACCCCCAGTGGGGGTGCTGCTTCCAGCCCATGATGGTTGATTGATTGTGTCAACTTGTAAGAGAAGTTTAACTAAATTGGTTTAGCAATTCTACACCCCAGGGTGTAGAAGATCCACCCTAGGGCAGCCCATTCTCTAGATGGTATAAAGGGGAAATGAAGAGGGGTCTAGGCCGGCCGGTTTCCTTGGATCGGTTTCGCTACCCTTGGAGGAGCTCCAGACTTCCACTTGGATCCTTGGAACTCCAGACCTTCACCTGGATACTTCGGACCTCTAGACCTTCGCTTGGACCTCCAGACCTTCGGCTGGGCCCTCTGGATCTCCAGCTTGCAGACGGACCCTCTGCACGCTTCCATGCCTGACTTGTAAGAAGCCTGAGGAAGCCAAATCGTAAGCTCTCAAATATTCATATATCTACCATTGTATCTGTTTCTCTAGAGAATACTGACTAATACACAGCCCATGGCTCCATAGCCCATCCCACGCTCTTCAAGTCATCCCTGGACATCTGGGAAGGGGGCTTGTCTGTGGGTCCGTGGTGAGGCTGGGGTCAGGTGCATCTGACTGATACTCTTGGGCTGTTACTGGTTCCACCATGATGGGGATGGAAAGTCTCCTTATGAAGAAAGCCCCTTTACTGAAGACTTTTAAGAATTTAGGCAGTTCAAACAAACACGTGTGGGTAAAGGTAGAGAATGTGGATACAGCAAAAAACTATGTTGGTGGTGAGAATAATTAGCAAATATTAATTTTAAGGAAGAGATAATACCAATTCTACATAAACTCAACCAGAAAACTAAAGAAAAGGGGTATTTCCCACATTTTACGGGGCCGGCATTACTTTGCTACCCAAACCAGACAGAAACATCACAAGAAAAGACAGCTGCCAACCTCATGGACATAAATGCAAACTTTCTTTAAATTTTTTTTTTTTTTTTTTTTTAGCAAATTGATTCCAACAATACCTAAATCAGATAAGACATCAGGACCAAATGGAACTTGTCACAGGAATGCAAGTGGGTTTGACACTGGAAAATCAGTGAAACTCGCCCTATTAACTGAATGAACCAGAAAAACCATGAGATCATCCTGGGAGATACAGAAAAAAAGTGTGGCAAAATTCAACACCCACCCATGATAAAGACTCTCAGTAGAGCGGGAATAGAAGGAAACATCCTCAATTTGGGAAAAAGAGTCATCTACAAAAAACCCACAGCTGACATCCTACTCAATGGTGAGAGATTGAATGCCTCCCCCTAAGATCAGAAAAGTAATAAATGAAAAGAACCTTCCAGGGCTTGGGCAGAGGATTTGAATAGACATCTCACCAAAGCACTTAGATAGCTGACGAATCAGCATGTGAAAATGTGTTCAACATCATTGTGCTTAGGGCAACATGATAACCCTGCTCACCTCTTACAACAGCTCTTTCTTCAGGTTTGTTGTATCTTCTTTTCTTTTGTTGAGACAGGCTCTCGCTATGCAGCTCAGGCTGACCTTGAACTCACTATGTAGCGTTTATCTTCATTTTAAACATCTTCCCCCCTCCCCACCCCCCAGCCAGGAGATACTTGGTTGCGTCTACCTAACCCTGAAGACATACCCCTCTGTCCCGTTGAGAAGAACTCTTGGTTTCCCTGTGAAAACTCTACATTCTCCTTTACTATTTCCTTCAGCATCTTATAGAAGTGAAAAAAGAAATTCCACTGTGTGTGAATAGAGTGCCTTTGGTGACAGGGGAGGCAGAGTGTGGCAGTGGGGAGAGGCTGGGGGAAGCTGCTGGGAGACAGGGTCCAGTCCTATCTCCGTGTAACTTCCTGGGGCACCTGTTCTCATGGCACCATTGGGAGGCTGGCTTCAGGGCTCAAATCAGGCACTGTCTCTTTCAGAAAGGCTTCCTGGCTGCCCTTTTGTCCCCCCGTCAGTGATCCACAAACTGGGGATGTGGTGTCTGTCCCAGGTAGTCTTGTGTGAAGCCACATAAACTCCAGCAAAAGTGTTTAGATCCCAGACAGAGTTGGAGCCTGAGTGGCCACTGTGGTCCTTGTTAAAAATGATTTATTATGAAATTGTCAAACACACACAGCACTAGAGAGAGCAGAATTGGTCGCCCAGCAATTGTCACACAGCATTAACAATTTCTCACTTACAGCCAGCCTCAGTTGGGTCTTTCACCCAAAACATAGCTCAACATGTATCTCTAAAAGATAGGAACTCTCTTAAAAAAAAAAAACAGTGCTATTATTATCAAATCTAAACATATTAAGCAGACATCCTTAATGTCATTTAATATCCATCAGGTGAAATTTCCCCAGGTGTCCCATAAGTGCCATTTTACAACCATTTATGGAAATCAGAATCCAGACAAGATCTCTCTGAAGTCTCTTCGATCCATAACAATTTTATCCTTACCCATGCTTTTTAAAGACTGTTTATTTAGTGGGGAAAAAACAGGTCACTTGTCCTTAGAGCCTCCCTTATTCTGAATTGGACTGATGTTAATTGCATCCCTGTGTTCTTATTTATCCCATTCTCTCATCCTCTGTATTCTCTGTAAGCTTAGTTAGATCCTGAAGCTTGCTCTGACTTGGGTTTAATTTGTATGAAGTACAGCCATGTACTGACTAGCACAGGGATGTGCTCCGAGGGCTGCCTGGCTAGGTGATTCCGTGGCTCACTGAACCTCATAGCATGAACTTACACAAACTGGACTGCAGAGGTCCAGCACTTGATGCGGCCTCCCGATATAATCAAGAGGTACAGTAAACATGGATGGATGCTACCACTATTATGTGGCACGCTGATTAACAGCAACTTTTTTTTTAGTGCTGGGGATCGAGCTCAGGGCCTTGCACTTGCTAGGCAAGTGCTCTACCACTTTTTGATAAATAAGAATATACTCAAAAATTATGGTAAGAAATGTAGTACCATAAATACATAAGCTAGTAAAATGGTCATTTATTGTCATTCTCAATCATGTAACGTACCCAGTTTCCTGTGCCGGACATTATGCAATCAGCGGTGCGGCAGGTTTGTTCGCACCAGCATCAGCGTGTTGCACTACTTGTCACTGGGCGCTGAGACTCCATTGGCTCCATTGTAGTCTTATGGGACCACCGTGGCACATTTGGTCTGTTGCCAGCTGTAACACTGTCATGTGGCACATGACTGTCGTCTCTCAGAAGTGGTGCCACGCACATCCAGTAGCATCTTATCAGGAGGTGCTAGTCCCAGTGCTCCTTGCTTCTGGGACAATGCTATGTTTAGGGGCATATCAGTGGCTGGATCTAGGTGATACTCATTTTCATGTGATTATTCCTAATGCAAGTTCATGATTACAGGGTTTCTAGCCTTCCTTATTTTATCTTATAGCTGTATCTCTTTTCTGTTATGCTGAAAATCTTGTTAACTATATTAACAACATCATTCCTTACCTGTAAAGCGGCAGGGGCTGTTAGGCTTGAGTGCGCGGAAGGGCTCTGGGATGCCTTGCCCTTGGGGATGGATGCAGAATGGCTTGGAAGTGTGTATGAAACACATGTATGTGCGAGTCCCCGAGGAGAGGATCCATGTAAATCTTGGCATGACAAAGGTTTTAGACCAGATCAGTCTCTGTTCTGGGGACCATCCTGAGTTCACCCTCAGGCTCTTGGCACCAGACGCCTATAGTAACTTCTCAGTGTGACAGCCCAGAGCTTCTCCTGGCACAGCCCAAGCGCCCTGGTTAGGACCATTCATCCAGGACACCAAGAAAAGTGTAAGTCCCTCTGACAGGATGGAATTTCTGTAGCATTTCAAAAGGAATGGGGATTCGCTTTGGGAGAGGTCACAGAAAGGCCACAGGGATTGCATTAATTTGCAGGGCTAACATAACATAGTACCACCCACTGGGTGGCTAAAGCAGCAAAAAATGTATCACCCTCCAGTTCTGGAGGCCAGAGTCTGAGCTCAAGCACTGGCCAGGTTGGGCCCTTCCGAAGGTGGCGGGGGGAAGAGAATGCGCTCCAGGCTTCTCTCCTGGCTTCTGGTGCTTTGTTGGCAACTTTCGGTGTTTCTCGGCTTGCAGAAAGGTCCCCCTGATCTCTGCCTTCTTCCTCATGTGTGTCTCTGAGTCCAGATTTGCCGTTTTTATATGGACACCAGCCATATTGGATTAAGGTCCACTCTAAAGACCTCATCCTGACTACATTTGCAAAAAACTATTTCCAGATGAGACCATCTTCAAAGGTGTGGGGGTTAGGACGTCATTGAATCTTTTCGGGAAACACGATTCAGCCCATATCAGTAAAGATACCGCCGTCCTCAGCAGCAGGAGGGTAGTGCAGTGGCTGGGCAAGGACACCCGGAGTCGCACGTCCTGGGCTTGACTCGCAACCTCTCTCTCATGATCACGCAGCCCAGGGCCTGCTGGTGCCTTTCCCGGGGTGTTTGCGAGGAATTGCTGAGTTAACGCAAGGGAAGTCCTGGGCCTGTGACTGACGTGTCGCAAGCCCCATGTAGTGTTACGCGAGTAAGCCTTGTCTCCGAGGTCATCTGCATGGTGCCCGGGTGGGCTGGCTGTGAAGGTGTTAGCATGAAGGGTGCAGCGGATGACTTCTGAGCCTGTTTACCCCGGTTACCTTTACAGAGCATCCCGACCTAAGGACGAGGAGAGAAGGGACTTCTGAGCAGCAGGAACCTTTTATGTGCCAGACACTGGGGCCAGCACTCCACGAGGATCACCCTGACACTTGTTGCTGCCTTGCGAAGGGACCTTTGTAGTTCCATCGTCGTAGTGCAGAGTGTGGGGTATCCAGCCCTTGACAGACTGGCCAGCGCTCTGGCCACCAACTTGGTGCTCCTTCCTCTCCTCCCCTTCCCCAGGCAGAGCACAGAGGCCCCCTTCTCTCCCCTTGGGCTTTACTTGGCACGAAGCGCCCTCTGGCCTGCTCAGGCTCTCAGCCTCCACAGCCTGGCCTGTGAAATGGGGCCGAGGCACCTGCGTGAACCGTGTGGGGAATCCTCGCCAGTGCCCGCAGACAGAAGGCTTTGTGAGTGGTGCTTGAGAAATCTCAGCTTTTCACTGCAGAGCTCTGGGCATGTTTCCTTCTTCAAGTTGGCAGAGTGACTCTGAGCTTAAGATCAACAGGTCTCAACCACCAGAGCTAAAACCTATACGATGTTTCTTCATGAGAAAAAGTTTTAAGGCTAGGCACAAAATCCATCTACTGCATAGGTATTCGCAAGACAGGATTACCTTTCTAGCTCAAATTCAGCTGATTTGGGAAGGTGGCAGCACCCACAGTGTGATGGCCGCAGAGGGCTAAGAATCAGCGGGGAGGCCCCACCTCTGCTCCTAGATGGTGTGGCAACGACTCCCTGCCCCCGCTCCTGATTCTCAGAGACTGCGCTGGTCACCTTCAGCCCCTCTCAGGCCCTGGCCCTTTCTGCCTTGGTGCCGTCCTAGTTTGGACACTCACTCCTCCCTCCTGCAGCCTAATTCTCTGCCACTCTTCACATGACAGCTCGGAGTTGCTGCCAACTCTTTGGCACAAGCAGAGGACCTTCTCTGCAAGCCTGCCATTCTGTGCACCTTCATGCTGGTCCTTGGGATGAACCCACTTCCGTCTGCCCCACCTGCTGGTAGGAAGGGGGTGGGGCTCAAGGCTGGGCTTTCTCCCCCCACCCTATCCCAATCCCTGGGGACCCAGGGCTGCTCTCTAGTGGTGTGCTCAGTAGACAGAGAGGCAGCTGCCTTTTTCAAGGGGCGGGGAGCTGGCCTTGTGCCTCCGTGGGCCCTGGGCTGCTGGGCCACGCCACAGGTTCGCATCTGAATGACAGCAGTAATGACAGCAGACACCCATGCGGCCCTACTATGGTTGGTGGCTGGCTGATTTACATCTGCTTACTTTCATATTCTCCCTTTAACCTAAATGATAGATATTATCAATCCCATTTTTAAACTTTGTATATTAAAATAATTCTGGACTTGAAAAATGCTGCAAAAATAGTCCAGAGAATCCCTGTGTGTCTTTCTGCCCAGCTTCTTCCGATGTGAACATCTTACGTATCCCTAGAACAATACTCAAAACCAGGATGTCATCTGGCTGCAACCCAGTAACTAATCCACAGGTCTTGCTTGGGTTTTGCAAGTTCCCCTCTCAGTAAGAAAGCCACAGACAAGAGGTCATGCCCTGCTCAGGGTGGCACTGAGGCCACTGTCGGTCTGCGTGAAGTTCCACACTGAAGAGTCACACAGCTTGATTAAAATGCAGCCGTGAGCTGACCCTCACGGAGCACAGACCCATGCTCCTGGGTGAGTGATCTGTGTGCTATAGTTGATCATTATCTATCTGGGGGTATAGCTAGTGGGTTCCTAAACATGAAGCCGGCCCAAGAAGGGAAAGAGTGAGGTCAGAAGGAGGTGGGCCAGAGGCAGCCAGGGAGACGGGCAGAGATGGCGGCCCCTGTGGCCACCAGGGAGGGGCCCAGGCCTGAATGGCGTTGGCTTCTCCAGTGCCTGTGACAGGGGCAGACACGGCTCAAGAGATGGGGCCTGGCCAGACTGAACACGGCTCTCTGTGGGCTCCACTCCAGGGACTGCTCAGCCCAAGGCTAAGGTTGGTGATAGTGGGGGCAAAACTGGGGCTTCGTGGGGGCCTGCGTTTGTCCTGGGCACCACACTGAGGGACAGCTTGGTCCTCGACCGGGTGCCAGCATCCGGGTAAGACCAAGAGGCTCCACACCCTTCTCTACTTGGCTCTGCTCATGAGGGCAGAGGGCAAGGCTGGAGTGTAGCCCTGGGCCTTCGCAGTGTCTCTCCTGGCCCAAGCCGCTCATGAAGGGCAAGGGAAAGAGAGAGTGCAGGGAGATGCCTCCATTAGGAAAATAGGCATTTTAGTGCAGTTTTCCCACTGCCCCCCACCCCATCCTGCCACCTTCCCCTTCCTCGAGGCTCCTCCTTCTGGCGCCCACTCTCCTTTGTCCAGCCAGCACACTCTTCCTGTCCATCCTTCTCCGTCTTGCTCTTCCTCTCTGAGACCTACTACAGGGGCAGTGCTTGCCGTTCCGCCCCCGCTCACTGTCTTCCCGGCCCAGCAGCCGCGGGAGGCAGCCTGCCTCATGCCAGGCAAGGAGAAGGACTCGGAGGAGCGCCTCCCGGGCCCATAGCTCCTGCGGTCATGGGAAACCCAGTAAGAGCAGCCTCATTTCATTTCTCTCCTGCTTCCCTTCCTCTTTCGGTTGCTGGGATCACCAGAGTCCAAACCACCACTGCTGCCCAAGCCCCCTGGGCCTGCAATTTCCTCATTCCCTTCCCACCTTGGCCTCTCTCTAAATCACGCTGTGAGGGGCTCCGGCTTAAACTTTTCTATTGATGTTTTCCATGATTTTGCCTGCTGGTCACCTTCCTACCACCTGTTTGGGAGGGGACATAACTCACATGAAGAGAAAAAGCTTTTATTTGACTCGGGAGCCAAACCTCCTCACCACTGCCAACTCGGTCATCATAGCCTGCCTAGTTTCCAGCTTCTCTGGCATTCTGAACCCCAAATTACATTTATTTGTTGGGACTCATCTTCCACGACTTGCCTACCGCTATGGCCCACTGAGGATCCTGGACGTCGAGTCTGTCCACACCACGCCACAGAGCATTTGGGCCTCACCTCCTACCCATGCTGAGCCGGGCTCCAGGGAGGAAGGTGGCAGGGACAGACGGACCCTCTTCCAGGTGCACACAGTCCAGTATCTGCAGCGCTGGGTGTGGCTGCCCCCCTAGTATCGACCTTGCCGTAGGCTTAGGAGGAAGTCCCAGGGGCTGGTTGGTGAGAGCGGCGGAGCTGCGAAGCTCTCTATGAGCTCTGTGACTGCAAAGACGATGCCTTCTGAGGTCCATTCTTTCCATCCAGTGCCTCCGCTCTCCCAGTTCCTCCTCGGGTCTTTCCTCTGCTTGGCTCTGTGCACACAGCCCTCTTCCCACCTCTCATCCTCGTCTGTGGTCACCTTAGCCCTTCAGCCCTTCCCAGGTACAAAAGGCTCAGTCCTGGCATTCCAGGCCTCACTCCGCGATGGCTGGTCGGGGCGGCCTTCCACCCACTGTGGCCATGTGCTAGTGACCGTCTGGCCCCAGGGCTCACTTCACATTCACACGCCCGCTCGCTTCTCGCCCCCGAGGCAGGGGAAGTGTCTTGCCATAATTTCACCCTCCACCTGGGCTCTCCAGCTGCGCTGGTGCTGCTCAGTGAACGTGACTGTGGTGGGCTGCAGGCTGTGTGACCGGCCTCTGCCTGAAGAGCAGCAGACGTTCACCCAGGGTCGCGAAGCATCTGTGAGGTTGGCTACACTTGATTGTAGTGCTTTGCAAGTGCAATTTTGCATTTCACAGTGACAGGACACATTCGGAGACGTGCATAGGTAGTGATCTCATCACTGACGAACATCCCGGACGCACTTCCACAAAACTAGATGGTAGAGCCAAGCCACCCCGAGCTGGTGTGGTGAAGACTGTGACTCTCGTCTCTGCCATCAGCTTGTCTAGAGATTTTAGAAACTCTTTGGCTGTCTTCACCTCAGTGCTCAAAGACACGCCCACCCTGCTCACTTTCACATGTGAGATGAACAATGATCCTCAGTTGCTCAAATCACCCAGGTCTAGCAGTAAGTTCAATGTCATACTTGGGTCCAAGCTTTTCTTCCCATTTTGCAAACTTTTTAGTTTGGCTGTGATCAAGATGCATCAAGAGGGATCCACTTCTGTGTCTGGTCTTCCGTCTCAGTCATTTGAAGTTTTCCATCTCCGGTCCAGGCCCTTCTTGAATTTGTAATGAATCAGGTCCTTTAACAGCTTCCGCTGCCTTGTTTCTCGTTCTCCAAGATCATCGCTGCCGTGGTGTGGGACTCGCCTGACTTGCGAGAAAGAAGCAGCCCTGGCTTTCCACTTTTGTAGTCTTCAGTCACTCTGAATTTCTTTTGCAGGTTGATTATTTGACATGGCCCCTTCTTAGCAACATGAGCAGCGGAGTTCTTATTCTTAGGGTATACCATGAACAAAACGTGAGCATAAACCAAGCAGAGGGAAAATGATGTATTCTAGAGACATAGTAAACATGGAGGCATGAAGCTGCTGCTGACTACTACGTGGCCCATAACTGATGGAAACCTTGTTACAGGGCACACACCTCTATTCTACTTACTCTGGGATTAAATAAGATACTTCTCAAATCACTTGGAGCAATGCTGGCCACAGTATAATCCCTCAACACTGTTACCATCACTACTTCCTATTAAATTGGACCACAAAAAATTGTCTTTTTTTTTTTTTTTTGAGTGCTGGGGATCAAATTCAGGGCCTTGCACTTGCTAGGCAAGCACTCTACCACTCCCAAAACCCCCAACCCCCAAATTCCCATTTTATAGGTCAGAAGTGGTCAGATGTTGTTAATTTCATGTTTGAACACAATATTTCCCCTGTGTACATTGGCCTATCTTATTGTCACATGAATGCATTTTAAAAGGAACTTCATATCCCCACCACATACAGGAAACTAGTAGCACTTGCCATAGGAGAAGGTAACATACTTAAATACAGTGACAGCAAGGTGATACTATTAAATTATCCTTTGACATCTTTGCCTTCTCAAGACACCATCCCAGAGCTGTTGTCTCATTGTTTCAGATGGAGATAGCAAGAACGGGAAAGGGTTGAGAGTTACGGATGACATTGGGTGGCCAGTGTCATCCCCGGAGCTCCTCAGTCTCCTGGAATCTGACGTGTGGGAGATGCTCTGGAAGGTCACCGTGAAGGAGGCTGAAACAAGACCACAGGGATCCCAAGATTCCTGGCCCAGAGCCTCAGCAGAGGGACTTTGTCCCTGGATGTCAAGGGCTGGAGGGAAGCACGGGCTATCCAGTTCAATCTCATGGTTTTCCAGGTGGGGAAACTAAGACCTTGAGGAAAGCAGACATGCTGAGGTCACTCAGCACACAAGGTGGAGCCTCCTGGAACCCCCCTCCGTGTTCCTTCTGCTCCGTCCGGAAGCTCCCTACAAGACCCCTCGCTTCCGCTGGACTCCCTGCTCCCCAGGTGGGAGCCGCAGTGCCAGGCCTTCCTGAAGGGATGGCCTGCCCTGGCTGCGATTGTTCTCGGTGAGCCTTTCTTCTTCCCCACAGAGAACATCTGGGCCTTACTCCTCGCTGTGCTCTGCACACTGCCTGATTCGAGAAGAAGATGCTGAGCAAACAGTCAAACACTAAGAGGTCACCAGTGGCATGAGCTACCTGTGATAGCTTTGATCTAAAATGTCCCCAGAAGTCTGTGTTTGGAAGGTGGTTGGATCATGGGGGCACTCGCCCTGCTCTGCCTGACTCCAAGACCATGATCTTCCCATCTCACGGTGTTGCCTGCCCTTCCAGCATCGTCAAAGCCGGGACAGAGCTAAGCAGAGACCACTAGCAGAGGAGGAATGAGACCCTGAGAGGGGAGATGTTCTCCTGAGGGAGCAGAGGCCTAAAGCTCAGCCCTGGACCCCTGACTCTGAGCTCCCAACCCACAGTTCCACCCAGGCCAATTTCCATCTCATACCCACATTTCTCCTCTAATATCGGCAGCACGGGCCTCCTGAAGATGTGACTCAACTACCACAATCTGGCTCCTCCTTCCTGGCCTGTGCTGGGACACTCTAACTGATCCTCCTGCCCGTGGCCAGGCTCCCGCCTCCTCGTCTTCAGGCAGCCACCACTGAGGAATCAGACCAAGTCCCTGCCAGGGAAGCCCTGCACTGGTTTGCCATTCCCCTTATAACAAACTCCTGGAAAATGCTGGCCACAGCCTGCTGGCCCTACATGATCTGGTCCCAAGTCCCTTCAAACTTCCTCCTTACTCCCAGGCCATGCTCCATCACAGAAACTGGCCTTTCTGCCCCTCTTGAAAGATACAAAATACACTCCACCCATCCTCAGGACCTTGTATTTGCTGTTCCCTTGGCCTGCAACACTCTGCTTGCAGATAGCTGCGTAGCAGTAGATGACAAACACATTTCTTTACTCATTGATTGCTTGTCTCCATTGCAATCTGAGCTCCAGGGGGCAGGGCCCAGCCCCCACCCCCATCCTGAAGCACCTGCCACGTGGTCAGCTACGTCCATAGTGTCCATCTGCTGCCTTAGCCTGGCACAGAACTGAGTCCCAGAACCAGCTGTGCCCTCCTCACCCCGCCGGCGGTCCCCCAAACAGAACAAGTGACAGGCGTGTTTCCTCGAGTGCCCAGGCCCAGCCCTGGAGTGGCCCACATTGTTCCCCCAAATTAGCAGTGGCTGCTGCGTTCAGAGAAAGCACTCCACCCTATGGGCCCCAGCATGGGCTGGGGGGAGAAAAGAAAAAAAGACACGCATGATCCCCAGGAGGGCCATCCTGGGGCCTTTTCCCTGCCTGCAACACACACTTCATTTAATTTTCATAGTGGAGGGAGATGTGGGGTCTTTTGAGCATCGATATCCTCTTGGGCAAGTCTAAGTGTCAGACAATGCACAGAGGAGCAGCACACGAGCACTCTGGCCCGGCTGTCAGTCTTGCCCAGATTAACAACTTCATCGGAGCCTTTGTTGATATTGACACTCAGTTGCTAGGTAGCATGTTTACTGCCCAGTGAATAGGACTTGAAGGCCAGAGGGGGCACGGTCAACAGATCGGCAAATAAGGGAACGTGCAGTGACTTGATGTGCCCGTGGTGGTGCCTGGGGGTGGGGCGGGGAAGCTGATCTCCGAGGATCTCTCCGGGCTCAGCAAGGCTTCATGCTCAGCTAGGGCAGGTCGAGGGAGCAGCTCTGTCTCCGCCCAGGTCGGTCCTCATGGTGACACTGGTGACCTGGCATGGCAAAAGGAGCACTTCTGTTTAGTAATGCTGCAGCGGGGTCTCTCGCCACTCGCGGGGCCCAAAGAGGCCCTGCTGATTGCATGCTCAGTGTCCTCTGTGGCCTGGCCCCAAAAAGTATGCAGTCCTGGAAAGGAGGTACTACTGAGAGTCAGGAGACCGTGTCACCTGGGGCTGGGAGACTGTGGATGTGTGGTTTGACCCCAGTACCTGAGGACATAGTGCCTACTCTGCCCTGCCTGGAGGATCAGCATGCTCAGAGGAATGGAAGGGCCACCATTCATTAAGCACTAGCACATACCCCGCACCGTGCTAGCGGGGCTGGTCATTTCCTCAGGCCTTAGCGCTAGCCTGTGAAGCAGGCTATTTGTTTCCCCTTTTCCAATAGTTAAGGGGCTGAGTCTGTGTTATGCAATCAGCCTGAAGTTCCCAGGAGAGCATTCAGTCTGCCAACTCAAGAAATGCTTCATCCCACTTCACTGCCCTGCCTTTAGGGCTGAACACCCAGACGGAGGCAGCCGGCATTTGCCGAACATGCCGGAGAAGCAAAGCGCCGCTAGAAAACAGTCCATCCGAGCCCAACAAAGGGAAACAAGATCGATCTCAGAGACGGGGCCTCCGCACACGGGACGTGACTAAGGCACAGGGTGAGTTTCCGGGCCGGAAGGGAAGGGGCTGAAGGAGCTGAGGAGCAGCCCAAGAAGATGAGGCCACCTCTGCTCTTAACGGCACAGAGCCTACCACCATCACTGCCCAAGAGGAAGCAGACACAAGGACACGCGCATCAGACCTGGTGGTAGCTCTTCGTCCTCTGCAGTCAGGCAGGTGCCAGCTGTGCGGTCAACACTCTCCACTCTCGCGCTGACTGGATGCCCAGGCGCACGTCTGCAGTCCTCCAGATCTGTGTGCGAGGGCCTTCACTCATCTCACCACTGATGCTTGTACCTTCTTTCTGCCAGGCTCTGCAGCTGTGGTAGCAGCTGCGAAGGAGATAAACCCGGTCCCTTTGGTGAAGCAGAGGAGATAGAAATTATCTCATTACACCTGCGCTGGGTTCTGTGAGTCAGCTTTCTCTTGCTGTGACAAAATACTGGAGCAAAACAGCTTAAAAGAGGAAGTGTTTATTTTGGTTCACTGCCTCAGAGATTTCATCAGTCCTTAGTAGCTCACCTCACGGCAGCTAGGAAGTAAAGTGGGGAGAGCCAGGGAGGAGATACAGTTTCCAAGGGCATGCCCCCAAGGACACTCTCCCCTCAACCAGGTCCTGCCCCATGAGCCCTTGTGGCTTGGAAAGATGGCTTTCTGCTGTAGGACCAAAGACGAGGGACCCATCCACGTCCCTTAGAGCAAGCATCGCACAGAAGATCCAGATGCAGTCACAAAGGGTGGTCAGTTCACCCAGGAGACAAATGAGGCGAGCCCTCCAGGTGGTAGCGTGGGGATGGAGCAGGCTGGGGGTCTGGCACTCACACCTTGGTCACTCTGAAGTCTGGGCTATGCAAGGTGAGCAGAAGGCAACAGAGCAGGTGCAGAGAAAGGAGACGGGGATGCTGGCAGAGGTATCGATCACTTAGGAGATGGGAGGCCACCATCCCAGAGATGGACAGGCTTAGACACGCCTGCCAAAGCCATCACACTGCAGCCCATGTCTGGAAAGGGAAGCTGGTGTGGACAGCTCAGGAGAGAAGTAGAACAGCCCGGAGGATGGGTGCTCAGGTTCCCAGCCCAGCAATGCCAACACCTGGCTGTGCGTCCGGCCCCTGTTTCTCTGTCTGTGGAGGAAGAATTTCGCAGAAGCTTCATAACAGCCCTTCCTGCTCCAAGGTGCTGCAGCCTCCTCCCAGCGGCCCCACACAGCACTGTGGCTCAGGCCAGGCCTGTAGCAGCCCCAGGAAGTGCTACCAGGGAGTATCTCTGAGAAAGGGTTTCAGGAGAACGGCTTCCTATATGACCCCGCCCACTCCAGCATGGCTGGGATGGCTAAGACTGAGCTGGCCCATTAATATTCCCACCAGGAAGCCTTGCCAGACAGGGAGGAGGCAGGGGGCAGATGGGGCACTGAGAGGCCAAGTAATCTGCTTAAGGTCACCCAGCAAAGCAGCAGCAAGCTGGACCCGGCCCCAAGGCTCCAGATGTCCAGTCTGATGCCCTGCCCACTGGACCATGAGGCCTTTAATGAGGCCACCTCCACAGGGGCTGCAGGCTGGCCCACTGCCCAGGGCCAGTGACTTGCCAGGCATCCCAATCAGCCACTCTGGAGAGGCCCTGCCCTTGGCGGCTGGGCGCAGAGGCCAGGCATGAGTGTGCCAACCAAGACGGGCTGTTCTGCAAAGTGGCCCGTGGGTCTGAGCATGCCCAGCCCTCTGGCCAGGACCCCTGAGGAAGCTAGTTCTATATCCAGAAAGAGACTAGGTGTACTTCAGGGGCGCATGGGGTTGCTGTAGGTCACAGTGTAAAAAGAGCTCCTTCCCAGCCCAAGGCCCCTGAGGGTCACCACCACTGGCCTGAGCCGTGACGCCTGCACTTAGTACTGGCCATGTCTATAGCCAGCACTGTCTGCCTTCGTCTCTCATCCTGAAGACACTAACTGCTGACTGCATGATGATGCCTGGACCCAACCCTTCTTGTTAGAAGAGGACACCAAGAGGCAGGACTATCCCTGGGTCACACAGGGAGATGGTGACGAGGGTATGGCTCAGATGGGGTCTCCCAGATCTCAGGCTCATCCTTGCACGTTGCCCATTAAGGTCCCTGATCCGTCTCCACCCCGGTACCCCTGGAGAAACGACCCTCTGCCGAGCTGCATCTAGGGCCTGTGGGCGCCTGCTGGACTCCTGGGGGTTTCCTCCCTGTTTCCCTCTGGGCCTCGCCATTTTAGCAGGAGACCTGCCTGGGGCTCCTGAGCTGCAAACTCAGGGCAGGCCAGAGCAGGCAAGGGCCATGGAGTTCCCCGGGAGTGACTGGGTGGGCTTTGGAGGCAGAGAAAGGTTGCTGCCCAGGCTCCTGGGACAGGAGGGCAGAAAAGAGGCTGAGCAGGCAGCACCATCTGGGGGCTGGGGTTGAGTTCCAACCCTGCTGCTCCTTCAATCCTTCTAGTCTTGGGTTGCCATTTACATTTGGGAATTAGAGGGTGACACATGGCTAGAGGACCCTGGGGCCCCTCTCTCCAAAGCTGAGCCCCTTGCACAAGGCCTGGGAGGTGAGGCCAAGGGCTGGGACTCCAGGAGAGCAGAAGGAAGGCTCTCTCTGCCTGCCACCCGCCCCTGGTAGCTGGCATTCAGGCCCAGCAAGGGCCGGGGTGCCATTTTTTCCCAGGGCTAACCCTCCCCCTCCTCTTCTCCTTCCTCTCTTTGCTTTCAACAGCACCCCCCCAACACACACCCCCCTCAAAGAGACTCAATTCATTTACTCCCCTCCCCCACTCTAGTGCTAGTCTTTCCAAGAATCTTCCGGTTCTGTTCTCCACTTCCCCTTGCCCCAGCCTTTTGGGGCTGAACAGGGATGGGTCACCAAAAGAAGGAGAGAGGGAGGGGTAAAGTAAAAAGCACATGTCCAACAACAACAACAAAACCCCCTGGCACCCCACATTATGCTCCGAAAGCTGGAAACACACAACAAGCCGGCATCTGTGTGGAATAATAAAACCGGGTGTGGACGTGTCGTTCTCACAGGGCATTTGGCTGAGCCCGGGCAACGAGAAAGCATGCATAGTTAACGCTCCTGACTGTGTGAAGCCTTTTGTCGTGGGCACCGGCTCCGTGAGGGACCCAGGGCCCGGGGCTTGGCAAGGGCCCGAGACATTTCTTGGAATGGTTTCTTGTTCATCACTGACACTCGTAATGAGAAATTTATACACCATCCTAAGCGGATAAATTAATTTCAAACACTAGACTCTGGAAGACAATGGTTCCTGGCAGGACCCTTTCTCACCCATTTTATTAAAAAAAAAAAAAAAAAAGAAGAAGAAGACGAAGAAGAAAGAAAGGAGAAAAAAACGCCCTCAGGACGTTTCAAACAAAACCCGTGTGCCTGCCTGGCTCTGGGGCTTGCTGTCCAGGGCTGAGGGAGCCCCCCGCTCAGCCCCGCACGGGCCAGGCCCATGGGTCACTTGGAAACTTCATTAAAGGGTGCGCAGCACCGAGGGCTGTCCCCTCACCCCTGGGGAGCACAGCTTCCGCTCACCCCTGCCTGGCTGCATTCGAAGTTGGCATTCTGGCCAAAGAGTGGGGTTTCTCAGGCTGCGCTTGTGAAAGGTAATTAAATTGTGATAATGTTTCCATTCAGACCCCAGCTTGGGTGAAGGTTGAGGACTCACCAGACAGACAAGTTCTTGCTGTCCACTGAGCACACAGGCCAGCCTGCCAAGAGTCCCTGTTAGAGCCCACGGGGTGCCCTGAGCCAAGGGTGGGCCTGCTCAAGGTGTGCACACAGGAGAGCGATCATGAGGGGCGGGCAGGGGCCCCTGCCCCGAGTCTCCTCGGGAAGGCTCTGCTCAGTGCACCTGCTGCTGGCCCAGCCCATCAGTGTGGGCACCAGGGAGAACCAGGAATGGGGAGTCATCTCCGGGTGGGCACAAGCTGGGTTCTGTCCAGGGCCCCAGATCCTTGATCTTCCTCCCAGGAATACTCAGAGCAAGAGGAGGGTGCAGGGCAAACTGTCAGGGCAGGGGGGCATCTTGTCTTTAGCCACCGCACTGCCCTGCTCAGAAATCCATCAGGTCTGCAGCCTGCCTGCCCAGCCATGCCTCCGGCTGCCCCCAGCTACAGAACTCTCCTCCTGGTGGCCCCACCACCGCTCTGCCACCAGCTTACCTGCCTTCCTGCCCTCTCCAAATCCTACCCATATGCACCACTAAAGAACCCTGCACTGCGGTCCTGCAGCTCCTACCCTTCGCCAAGTTGGAGTGCATGTAGAAACTAGCAATTTACTCAGTGCTTTGGAATACAGAGGAGACATCAAGGGTACTAAAGGGAGAACGACATTTTTCTCTATTTTATAAAATTATGCTAAGTAAATGAAAATAAAATGTGTAGGGAGCATAATAAATCACAAATTTGTATAAGCTTTTAAAAGAAATCTTTTAAAAACTATTAAACGAGAAACAGCTGCTTCCATGAACAAAACTTGTTTTTGTATCAGCTGGCCACATGCAATTCCAGAGTAAGAAGTTTTTTGGTTTGTTTTTAATTTTTTTATTTCGAAATAATTACTGACTCACCAACAGTTGCAAAAATAGTGTGGAGAGGTCCTCTGTACCCGTCACCCAGCTTCTCGCAGTGGAGACATCTTACAGCAGTATGGTGCATTTCCAAAAGCAGGAAGTTGATTGGGACCTCAGGTCTACCCCCCTCAACAAGGAATATGAATTTATACAAATAGGTGACCAAAATCTAAAGTCATCTTTCAACAATTGAAGCTGGATTAAAAGAACCTACCAATGTCTCTTCCTTTTCCTGCCTGATACTCCCTCTTCCTTGGATCACCTTTCCTCCTGGCTCTCCTCCTCCTCCCTCTCCTCCCTGGCCTCCTCCTCCCCAGCTCCCCTTCTCCCACGCCCTCTTGCACTCTGGGTCCTGCTCCTCCTGGGTCACCCCTTCCTCATCTTCCCGCCTCCCTGAATCTCCCACCTCTATGGTTTGCCTTCCTCCCAGCTCTCTCCTTCCTGAATTGCCCTCCTCCTAGTTCACCCTCCTCCCTGACCCTTCTGAGTGGTTTTTAATCCAAGGGCTGGTTCTCGCATTTCTTCCTGGGGAATTCCATCTCAGTGGGTTCAGCTCTTGCAGAGGATGTGTCAGGCCTTTGGGTCTCTACTCGAGCCCCTGACTTTGTGGACTGGGGCCACTGTGTCCTCCAGGTCCCCACTCAGCTTCGGGGACTCCCCAGCATACGTGGAGCACCCAGAGGACCAGGCCAGTACTAGGTCTTGGACTCCAGTGGGCTTAGTGGGGTTGTGAGGCTCTGAAAGGAGGCAAGTAAGTGGAGAAGGTCCAAGGAGAAGCTGCGGGACTGACAGGAGGGGCTGGCCCAGGGTCATCGAGTCAGGCTCCAGTTATAGGCTGTGTGCCTCATGTCCTGAGGCCTGGTCTCAGTGGAAAACAGACTCATCACCCATCACCGTGATTCCTCTACATGAGCTCCAGCTTAGGCGCCTCCCCACAAAAGGGAAAAGAGTCCGAACTCCATGGCTGCAGAGCCCTAAAGCCCTGCCCCTGCTCCTGCCCTGGCCTGACCCTTACCACTGGTTCCCTCAGGTTTAGTCCTCCTCAACCCGCACTGCCAATTTCTGGCTCCAGATTGGGCACCTTCCATGCCTTCCGACCTTCACGTGGTTCAGGCTTCCTTTGGACTCCGTGTCACTCTCCACCCTACAGCGGTCTTCTTTGAGCGCTGGGTGGGGAGCTGTCCAATCTCTGAAGATAAACAGGACCCTGTAGTATGAGCCATGTGACTTTGGTACTCAAGTTCTCTGTGCCTCGGTTTCCCCCGTTATAAAGTAAAAATAGCCACAGCATCCAGTCAGAAAGATAAAATTAAGAAACATATGGAAAAGGTTTACAGCAGTGACCAAATCAAGAAGTGTTTTGGCTATATCATCATTTTCTAAAACGACTTTGAGTTCCTCTCTTGTGTATTCTTAAATTTTGATTTCCTGCCGGGCCGGCCTCTCTCCGGTGGTGAGGGCAAGCTTCCCCTGGTGCTCATTACCATTATATCAACAGGGCCTGCACTGTGCCAGGCACAGGCTGCGTGTTGGCTGCACACGGGTCGAATGAAGAAACAAGTGCAGCCTGAGTTGCCCCCTCCTGCCTTTCCCTCCAGGCGCTGGACGCTTGAATGCACCTGCCATTTAAGGACAAGCTCTGTTGGGACTCCATTCAAGTTCTCGTCTCACTACCTCCTCGCCATGTGACCTTGGGCATGCCCCTTGACCCGTCTAAGCCCAGCTTTCTCTAATGTCAACCGAGGATGATCATACTGCCCCAGCCTGCAGGGGTGCTTGTGAGGATCAGGCTAAAGTATGTTTATGCAAAGCTTAGTGATGTTTGTGTCCTGCTTAGGGGCTGCTGCTGCCATCTGAGTATTTGATAAGCACGTTTTCTAAGCCCTCATTGAGTGTGTTACTAATAACGCTCCAGGTCAGGACAGACAACAGTCACAGAGCTCTGTGGCACTCTGCAGGAGATCTCTGCCAGGTGGACACTCCCCTTCTAAGACAATTGCTTAACCAGTGGGAAGTCCAGGGGCCTGTTGAACCTCTTGGCACTTCCCTCGCCAGCCCAGTGGAGCCGTGGACATCTCAGTGCCTTCAATGTGGGAGAGTTTGGCAAAGACTCACTCACACTCAACACACTTTCTGTTGACTGCTTCCTCTAACTTCTGACTCTCTGATGTTAACTGAGGAAGGGAGAGGAGCTTGTCATGGCCTTCTCCCAGGAGAAACACATTCCTTCCAGAATCTTTCCAAGTTCGTCTCTACATTTCAGTAAGGAATGCTGCTAGCTTGTAGGGGAAGAAGGAGCAAGAAGTATATTTATTTGACTCTTTTGGAAAGTTACATGCATTATCTCATGTAAGTCTCAGCATCAGCCAGTGTGTTACATATTACTATCCCATTTCACAGATGAGGAAAGTCAGGATCAAGGACGTGTACAAGGTCATGCAAGCCAGAAAGATTCTTTCACAGCTCTTTCTAATTCTAAACTTTGTTTTTCTGTCTCAAAACCATGCTGCCTCCTACCAGCTGTAGTTGCTAAAAATGTACTTGCTTCCTGTTTGCAGGATGACGGATTTGGTCATGTATCTAGCCTCTAAGTTTTCATGATTTCTCCATGATTCCTGACAGGGGCCTGCGTTCACATCTGCAAATTCCCCTGCTACCCTGGGAGGCCATTGGTCTGGGCCAAGAAGCTGGAGCTCATCTGAGGCCAGCAGGTGCCCCTCGCTGTCCTTCCTCCTCTCTCACGGCTGCACTTCTTTCTGGGACGTGAGGCCAGCGGCCCCCACGGGATAGTGCGCTTCCTGGCTGCCGCGGGAAGCTGCAGCCCTCCTCGCTGGTAGTCCCCACCATACGGAAATTATTAAGCCTTCCACATGCTCTTACTCACGGCGGCGACGCCCGGCAAGTAGGAAGGGCCTCGTTTCAAATCGATAATGACCACCGCTGACAGCGGAAGGGTAAACACGGCCTCAATCCGCACACTGCTAATCACCGTCCCTGTTCAACACGGTCTTTACTGAGCACGCATGTGGCCCACGGCTGGTGCTCGCACAGCGCAAGGAGCGGCCCGCGCTGGGGGGGCCGGAGGGAGGGGCCGGCGCTCCTTCAGCCCTCAACTGGATCCCCGTCACGCAGGCAACCGAGCCAGTTCATTGCGAGCTCCAGAGAGCAGCCGGGACTCCGCTCGCACTCTGGGTAGGAGACGGGTCCCCGAGAGACTCACACACGTGCACATACAAATATACGAATGCTCATGCACACGCAGGTATACACACACACACGAGCACATGGGTGCACTGACACACATGCATGTACCCGTGTGCAAACACACAAGCACCTGGGGACACACATGTGCGTGTGCACACATACACCTGCCTGAGGCCCACTCGGGTTTTTCAGGGATCAGCAGCCAGGTGTGTGAAGTGTAGTCACAAGACTCATGCACAGAAGCAAGGGCCTGGGGCCCCACTTTCACACACCTTGTGTTTTGAATGCAGACCATGTAGCCTTTGGCTGGGTAACTTGGAAGTTTTGGCTACAGGTAAAAGAGACCAAAATAACAATGCTTGGGAAAAATAGAATTTGAATTCTCTGTCGCATAAAAGTCCACGGGAGGTAGACCAGGGCCCGTGAAACCCTTGGGGCCAGATTTCTTCTAGCTTGTTGCCTGTACCGTGCATGGCTTCCACTCCCAAGGAAACCGCGTGTCAAGATGCCTGTTCCAACCGCCGCCCCACGTGCTAGCCCTCTGGAGAAAGGAAGCGATGGGACGAAGGGGTAAATGTTGTCACTGCCTCTGAACATGAGTTCCTGCAGCTGCCGCGTGGCACTTACTACAAGCCAGCAGTTAGTTATACGGCCACATGGCACTGCAAGTGAAGCTGGGAAACACTTGATCTCCATCTGCAGCCGGGAGCCTCACTTGATGCCTTCCTGTTGCTGGCATGTCCTAGCTCCAGGCTGCAGCCACTCGTAGAAGAAGGTAAAGCAACAGTGAAGAATAGGAGGAGGGGAAATTCCTGAATTCGTCCTGCAGGAGGCCAGAGTCTAACCACGCTGGATATTTTACATCTACAGTCTCACTCAAAACCCCAGAAACTGGGTTGGGGAATTAGCTCAAGTGGTAGAGAGCTTGCCTAGCAAGCACAAGGCCCTGAGTTTGATCCCCAGCAGCCCACCCCCCGCTGAAAAACACCAGAAACTCTGTAAGAGGATGTGTTTCACTAATTCACGGAGGGGAGACAGTCTTGGGAGGCCAAGGCTTTTGCTCAAGGTGCTTGCTGTTAAGTGGCAGAGCTAGACAGGATATAGGAGGTGTGCATAGGTCTGTTTCATCCTCTGCTGTACCTGGAAGCCACTATGTCACCCCAATGCCATGGCCACCCTGAGCCTGAGTACTCCCTGGCTGCCTCCTGCCCTGCACATGGAAGGGTTGGGAGGTCTTGGCATGGTCATCTCCTTGGGGCCTGAGCGTCTCCCCTCTGAGTCTTTTGTGCAGAAGTACTGAACTCCTCCCACAGTGCCCCAGCCCAGGGAGACTCATTGCCCATTTATCCCTCCCGTTTCCTGACCAGGCAGGAGCTTGTTTAGACTCCAGTCCATCCCTCCACTCACTTGATTGAGGGGCATGGCTGAGCTCAGGACTCTAGGCCCTGAGCCCCACCATGACCTTGGACAAACACCTGTTCTGACGTCCCTGGGCATGGCCAGCCATACCTACCTTGCAGACCAGTGACAGTGAATGAGGCTGTAGGATAAAAGGCTCTCCCACGAAGGCCTGGCCCTCCATTCCTGTGTCTGCCTGATATTGCCGCTCTGGGCTCGATCCCGGCCACTTTGAGAGGAGTGCACACCAGGTGGCTCTCAGGAAGCTTCTAGCTGGCAGACTGAGGCCCGGAGCTGCAAGCCCCCCAGAGGCGATAGCAGATGGCTCAGAGACACCCCACGAGGGCCTGCCTCAAATACCTCCCCTGGGTTACAAGGAGCCTGGGGGAGATACAAGCTGTCAGGAGAGCCCCCAAACCCTGGTATCACATCTTTGTTATCTGAGTGGGCCGGAGCAGGAGCAGTCCCAGCTGCCCACCATGGCCTATGGGAGTAGGGGTATCTGTCAGAACAGGATCTACCACCTGCCAGAACCCTGCGGGGCATTCTTGGTGGGCTTGGGGACCCCTGAACACTGAAGTTCCTGCCTTTCTTTGCCCACTCATTCCCTCTACCTGGAGGGACCTTCGTGCCTGCTTTCCTCAGGAAATCCTACTTGACCTCATGGTATAGATCAGGTGCCATCTCTTCCAGGGAGACCCCCTACAGGCTCTCCCAGCCCCATCAGAGCAAACCCAGTCATCAGAGCTGCTACTCTCTGGGTGCCTCCCTGCACTGTGAGCACTGGGGAGCAGAGGTGAAGGGCAAACGTGCTGAAGGCTGAGTGAGCGACTCTGAGTGTGTGTGTGTGTGTGTGTGTGTGTGTGTGTGTGTGTGTGTGAAGTCTTCAAGGGACTAGAATGAAAGACAGCAGAAAAAGGGAAAGACACATGCCTTATCTTCACCTTGGCTTTATCCAGGACCATGCCATTGTCCACAGCATACCACATTCATAGTGGAGGCCCGTGTGTTGCTTCCTATGCACTAGGCTGGGTCCAAGAGTACTTCATATATAATCCATTCAATCCTTATAATGCCATTATGAGAGGGGCGCGAATGAGTCCACTCAGGCTGCCATAGCCAAGCGCCATCAACTCAGGGCCTGGCCACTTATCTTCTTCCAACACTGGAGGCTGGAGGGCCATGGTCAGGCTGCCAGCTGGCATGGCAGGGTGCTGGCGAAGACTCTTCCTGGCTTAGAGATGGCCCCCATCTCTCTGTGTGCGCACATGGCCTCTTCTTGAAAGAGAGAGAGAGAGAGAGAGAGAGAGAGAGGAGAGCGGACTCTAGTCCCTTCCTATTTGTGCACTAATTCCGCCACGAGGGCCCCATTCTAATGGCCTCTTCGAAACGTAACCACTTCCCACGGATCCCATCTCCAAAATCCATGGCATTAGGAGTAGAAGTTGAGCACCTGAAGCAGGAAGGAGACACAATTCAGTCCTAGCAAGTATGGATGTTCTTTGGCTTACAAAGAAGTTACATCCCAATAAATTCAGCACAAATTGAAAATATCATAAGTCGAGCATGCACAGAATCCACCTAATGTGCAGAGCAGCCATGTCCAGCCGCACAGCTCCACAGAGTGTCGTGTCCCCCGCCCGACGGCGGGGCTGGCTGCGAGTTTCTGTCCAGCGTCGTGAAAGGGATCAGACTGCACAGCTCCAGCCTGGGAAAAGATCAAAATTCAAACTATTATTTCTACTGAACGTGAATCCCTTTTGCATCATCGTGAAGTGACAAATTGTAAGTTGGACCGTTGTGAGCTGGGGCTGCCTGTACAGCTGGCCTTCTGGGTAGGCTCTTTGGATGGTCAGAGCTCGAGGCCACCTGGTCACTTTTTTGCTGGCATTTCCGGAGGCCCCAGAATTGAACTAATGAGTTGTGTAGAGTGGAACTGACGAGGACTGCGGGAAGGGAGCTCTGTGTTGAGATGTAAACGTCACCCTGGAGTCACGCTAGAAGGGGACACAGTAGGATATGAGTGAGGCTGCCACCGCGTCTCTCTGAGTTGCTGCATGCCCTGCCTGGGAGCACGGGCTGTCTGGACGGACAGGAGGATGAAGATAGTGTAATCCTGGACAGTTACCTACCGTGCCTCTTCAGGGCTGCATGCTCATCTGATCCTGTCTCCTGTTAGCTTGGTAGATGCTTGTGGAATGAGTGAAGAGGCTGGGGGCTACTTCACAGTGGAGGGTCTGGAAAGCCCTCCGGTTCTTGCCCCTAGCAGCCTCTGCCAAGTGCAGGACACCCTGGCTGAAGAGAATTTGCTGTTTCCGGCATCAGGGTCTGGCATGCTGTACACTCGAGGCACGGCGGAAGTGCCCAGGAGCTGCGGAGAGTACCTTTTGGACAGCTTATTTCTTGGCAGGATTGAGCTGGCTCTCTGCGGAGGAGCCCGTATTGCAGGCCTGCAGGGAGGACCGGGCCCTCTGAGTTTGCACCTTGTTACCCGGCATCTGTCCCTGGATCAAAAGAGCCGGGAGGCTGGATTAGACGGGTCAGCGCCCTGATCGGCAGTGACACTTCCTCCCGAGCCCCTCCCTGCCCCCGGCTTCTCCCGCTGTTCCTCTCCTATCTCACCAGGCCCCATCCTGCTCCCGAGAGCAGTGATGCCTTCTAATCTCCTTACCAGGAAATTATTTTCCTGGGTGTGAAATCCCTGTCCAAGGGGGAGGGCAGGAGATCAGCGCTGCCTTGGCCTCCAGGCTGACCACAGGCCATCTCCTGGAGACATCTGGCATGGCAGTGGGGCAGTCACAGCTAGAGGCGGCCAAGCACAGGCCCTTCTACCTCCAAATGTGACCCTGACCTCCGAGGTGGGTCATCCCCAAACTGCTGCATTGTATCTCCTTTCAAGAGACTTTGTCTCCCGGTTGGTGACGGTCCCCTTGGAGAGCAAGTCCATCAATATATGTCAGATTTGTAAACGTGTCCCTGGAGCAAAGGAATACTTTATTATTATCATATGGAGATTCGGCTTGCCATAGAGAAGTGTTTCACACAGTTTTACTAAATATGTGTTGGGAGTTGAATTGTGCCCCCCACCCCCCACCGCCCTGGGAGATGTGAATGTGATCTTATTTGGAGATATGGTCTTTGTAGATGTAATCAAGTAAGGATGAGCACATCTTTCTGGAATAGAGTGGGCTTTTAATCCGATATGACCTGTGTCTGTATAAGAAAAGGGTTAGATACATGGGGACAGACCCTCGAGAAGAAGCCAAGGTGACCGTAACCTTCTAGAAGCTAGGAAGCCTTCTACCAGGTCTCAAAGGGACCGTTGCTCTGCCTACAATTGATTTGGGTGGCCTCCGGAACTGTGAGAGAATAAATTTCTGTTGTTTTAATCTGTTTGTTTAGTTTTGTTGGTATGGGGGATTGAATGCAGGGTCTCGCATATACTAATCTTCACTCTACCACAGAACTATATCCCCAGCCTCTGGTTTTTAAAAAGTTCCTATTGTTTGAAACCACCCAGCTTGTGGCACTTGGTTATAGCAGCCCTGGGAGACTGATATAATAACCGGATTAATGATGTCTCTGACCAATGATAGGCGCTTGGCCACAGCTGGCTCTTCCATGTGGCAGGTGTTGGGAGAACATGAAGGAGCCAGGACAGAGGGCATTTGGGTGTCTGTTCCCCGCTCCCGGGCCTCCCCTGGGCTCTGATGTGACTGACAGAGGACTTTAGGGCTGGCGAGGCCGTGGGAAGTACGGCTTTTTGATGCTCATCTCTGACCTCTTGGCCACAGGTCAGCCATCAAAGGTGAAGAAGGTGTGGCCGCAGGATCTTGCTGACAGTCGGGGTCCTGGGATCAGCAACACCTCTTAGAGGATGCTGCTGCCTTTGAACCAGGCCCTCTGGAGAGCCAGACAGAAAACAGGCCCGGGGCCTGGCCTGCCCTCCCCCGTCCCCAGGATGCTCCCCCATGAGACCCTGTCCTTGTTCTATCTACCTGATCCAAATGCCTGCAGTCTTTGCAACAACCTTAGAGGACTGGTGAGTTTTCTGGAATCCCCGTGTGCTTCCTTCATGCTCCCAGGGATAGGAGGGGGGCATTTACACCGGACACTTCTTATTAGTCTACAGAAGCCTTGGCAGGAGGGCACACAATGCCCATCTTACAGACTTGGAAACTGAAGCCCTCCAAATTAAGCAACATGTTCAAAAGGTACAAATTAAACCAAGGCCAGAGCCAGGCTTTGAACTCAGTGCCCTCTGACCTCACAACTTGAGCCCTCTGCCTGCTATTTTCTTTTTAAGGAGGCAGATTTCCTTTCAGGTTCTTTGAAATTCCTTTACCTGCCTTGTGAGCCCTCCTCCTTCTCAGTCTTCTGCAACTGCCATGCTGCTCATGGTTCCTCCTAGGTACCTTTGCAAGTCCCCTCCCAAGCCAGTCAGCACGCCTAGGGTCCTTGAGGTTTCAGGCTGTATGGGACAGACAGACACTGGACTCACAGGAGAATCTGGGCTGAGCTGTTCACTCTCTCTCTAACCCTAGGCAGAGACAGGAATATCCTGTGTATCAGTCACCTATTGCCTAGTGACAAATGGCCCCAAACTGAGTGACTTAAACTACTGAGGTCTTGAAGATTCTGCAGCTGGAGCAGGTCCTCCCAGGATCCAGAGTCCATGATGGACTCTTTCCTGCCTGGCGCCCAGCTCCAGCTGTGGGCAGGTGTGCTTGGTGCGCTTCCGCAGGGCTCCAATTCTCAAGTAGAAGCAGCAGCATTGCCACAGGGCCAGCCCCAGAGGCAAGTGCTTATCCATCCTCCACTTGAATCACCTCAGCTGATGCTGAATTAGCCAAATGAGTCCCAGGGCTAAGGCCAGATCAGTGTGGGAGGGCCCACAGGGACGTGTGTAGCATTAAGGGTGAACATTTACATAATAATCTGCCACATCCAATATGTCCAAAATTAAACATGTTAAAAGGTAGACAAACATCCCTAGACAATCAGCTATCACTAGCAGTGCCGTCACTATTCTCCTGCTCAGTGGCTACTCCATAAGGCGTCAGACAAAGGTGAGCTGATTGGGGCTGGCATTTTTGATCTCTAGTTTTCAAGGTTGATTATTTTCCAGCCAGGTCTTATATTCAGGGAAACATGGTAGCTTTCATGTAGGGCTTTACAACTGATGAAGAAATTACTTTCATCATTTAGTTTTTCCACCAGTCCTTGGGACAGGTGACTTTCTGTAGATTGGAGAAGTGGGATTTGGAAACATCAAAGCAACTCACTCAGAGACAGGTTATAAGTGGGGTGCAGGCAGATTCAGGCCAGACAACACCCAAAGCCCATGTTTCCTTGCCATCCGGGTGTGTCCATCTCTTGAAGCCAAGGCTGCCCCTGGGCCTCTGCCAGCAAGTGCCAGGGATGGTAAGGCCCCAGGATCTGTCTTAGGAAGACAAGTTTTCCAGTTTTCCTGATAGTGCTGAAGTCTGGAAGAGTGATGGTCATCACCTCACATCCAAGAGTCCCACATTGCTGCCTCACCCAGGTACACTCCCATGGACAGGGCATGGCCACGGCAGCATCCGCTCCTGCCATCTGATGGGTCTCATGAGAAACAGCTCAAGGAGCCGCTAAACGCGGGGTCCTGGAGGTCAGCTAGGGGCTGAGGAGAAGGCCAGCAGAGTGAGGTTTCCCCGGCCTCGGCAGCCAGGGCCCTCTGACTCAACAGCCCAGAGCAAGCCAGGACTGTGCCGTCATCAGCCCCAGAAAGTCTTCTCTGGACTAAGGGCTCCTTCCTACTATAGATGTGGGCTTCCGTCTTGTCCAAGGTCCCATGTGGGGCTCATTGTTCCTTCGGGCAGTGACGCCACCACCTGCTCCTCGATGGGAACCCGCCGACTCATGAGGGGGACTGCCGAGGATGGAAGATTTGTTGTTTATAACCTTTCTCGTAAATGCCATGTGCTCCCTGCAGGAGGAAGAGGGCTGGCCACAAAGTCCTGCAAAACCGCTCAGGGAGCAGTGGGTTCCGGTTTGTCTTCCTGTCTGGACGGACTCCAGTTGACAAATACACACGAACACACAGTACATGCTGCAGCAGAGAGATCCACACACACACTCACCATACTGGATACAGCACATTTTATATGGGTGTGTTGTTATACGTGGACTTTAAAGCGAAGTCCATGTGTAAGCCTTGTATGTACATGTGCCTGGACACACACACACACACACACACACACACACACACACACACCCTGTATCTGTATCACCTATGCATAAGTAGGCAGATCAGCTCTGATTTATAGATCCATATGTATGAACCCCGCCCCGTGCAGACACAGCGCCTATTCATATGTACTCTGTGAGCATTTGCCCACAATCCACATTACAAAGCCCTGTATGTGTGTGCTTCTCTGCGTGTCCCCATAAGTGTGCACTGTGTTTACCCTAAATCCCTCACAAACCCCCGTCGGCATGCACGTGAGTACATGAGCGCACATGTGTGTGGGCATTAACACGCCCACTTCTGCCTTTCTGAGTGAGGCGTGGCGCAGGCTGGTCCCACCCTCCGTGTTTGTAAACAGCCCTGGTGCCACCCTCTGTCACAGCTTAGGAGATATTATACTTTCTACCCTTCTAATCCTCCCCTGATTCAGTCCCCTAATCACAGAGCCTGATCTCTCAGAAATACCCACTGGGAAGGAGAGGGATGTGGCTTGTCGCATGGCCGTGGAAGGAAGGAACAGTGGGCTTCCCGGGGGCCAACGGGGGCCTGGACAGGGTCCGCTAAGCCTTACTGTTGGCTCCAGGGCCAGGTGCGCATTGCCGCATGCTCGGAGTTGGGGTGGCCTCCCGGCCTCCAGGGCTGTGTCCCCTGGGCACCTGCCGTGCATCGGCCGACCTGCTTCTTGACTCCAGCACTGTCTCTGCGGTCCCCAGGTCCAGCCTCTGTCTCTCTCGTACCAGCAGGTAGACAGCACCGCCTGCGCTCCTCAGGTCCCCAGCCCCGGCCTTCTGCTCCACCCTTTCCTTCCCAGAGCGGAGGGGTCAGCCACCTGCCCCCACGGCACACTCAGCTGCCACCAACTGAGGGGTGAGTCCACTTGGGGGGTTTATCGTGTTGCTGCCACACGCTGAGCCATACGCTCCCGCCCCGTCTCTTCTTAGTAAAATTGATATTTTTATTTCGATCTTCCAAAATGTTAATTTCCCAATTAGTCCTAAACCTGAGCTGCAACAATATTTTGCTTTGTTTTTAATCCTGCTTCCTCTGACTCCAAATTACTGATGCCCATTTTGTGCCAGGCACTCTTGAGATGCTGGACACACTTTGGCAATAAAACAGATATGGCTCCTGCCTTCAAGGAGAGTGCTGTTCTGTGCGGAGCAGACAGCAAGACAATAAATGAATGTTTCATTCGTAGCTACACTTGGCGAGGGCTGGAAAGAAGAGGAATAGACTGAGACGGAAATATGGTTTGGGTGAGAAGGGTTCAGATAGATGGTCAACAGAACCCTCTCCAAAGAGAAACAGGAAACATGAGGCTCAGTCTTTCAAAAAGCAAAGGAAAGAGTGTACCTGCAAGGCCCTGGGGCCTAGTGTGGCTGCAACGAGGTGAGTGAGGGGAAGGGAGAGCTGAGGCTGGAGAGGAAGGCACCTCGTCCTTGTCGAGGGAGGTACGTCGGAGGGCACCCAAAGCGGGCTGGGAGATCTTTGAAGTTTGGAGTGGGAAGCAGGCAGCTCTATGATTCAGGCACTCTCTGGAGCCAGGAAATCTAAGGGAAGAAGCGGCGGGCAGGAAGGGAGTTGCACAGTGCTCGCTATGGGCAGCCACCAAGTGTACCCACATCACCCTGAATCGTGGGGTGGTGCTAGCGGATGCTCCCTGCCCCACAACAGCCAGGAAGGCAGGCCCCCAGCACCGTGGTGAACACACAGCAAGGTCGACTGCGTGGTCCCTCATGTCCCTTGTGCCATGTAGGTGCAGGCCCGTTCAGTGCTCACTTCCTCTGAGAGCTGGTACTACTTTGCCTCTCCATTTGCCGGACACCATATTAGGGCCCAGAGAAGGTAAGTAACTTACTGACGGTTACACAGGGGCACCAAGAGGATTATGCTCTGACCCCCGCTCACGCCTGCCCTCCCTCTCCTGAGGGCAACTCGTTTTGCTCATGGGGAAGACTTTTTCCTTTGATGTCTTACCAGGCGCTTTCTTAAACACTCTAGAGAGATCTGCTAACTTCCTATGGTGCTGGCTTAGTTCAGAACCAGTTGTGGAGTCTTTACTGTTAGGAGATGGACTGGGGCTGGGCGGGAGCATGGGCAGGGAGCCAAGGCACAGTCACTACCCACTCACCAGCAGTCTCCCTACTTGGTACTTTCTGCACAGTCAAGATGATAATCAAAAGACTTAAGAGCTGCTGGGCGTGGTGGTGCACTCCTGCAATCCCAGAACTCTGGAGGCTGAGACAGGAGGACTGCTTTGAGTTTGAGCCCAGCCCATGCTACATATCGAGACCCTGTCTTTAAAA
Source organism: Hystrix cristata (assembly GCA_004026905.1). NCBI lineage: Eukaryota > Metazoa > Chordata > Mammalia > Rodentia > Hystricidae > Hystrix > Hystrix cristata. The sequence goes on from PVJO010001120.1 coordinate 62,192, forward strand.
CAAAGGAAGAAGGAAGGGAGGGAGGGAGAAGAGAAGAGAGAACAGACAAAATGGAGGGGTGGAATCCAGGGCAGAAACTTGGATCAGTCAGGAAGCCTGCGAAAACACAGAGGCAGGTGCCGCGTCCCATCAGCCAGCAGTGCCCCAGCCCTAAGCCCTGAAGCGACATCACGGGGCCACCAACAGAGGCCCTGGTACCATCGGTGTGCCAACATCAGGTCCTGATGATCCAGAACAGGAAAATGTAATTGCTGGAGGTGGAGTAGTATTAAAAATTCATGAAGCTGGCCACTGAAATTGTGAAACCTGCTGAAAAATGTTCTACCAGGAAAGACTTAATCTCAAAGCAAGACTATGGTGGTCCTCTCCATGAGCCCCGCAACAGTGTCCACACTGCCTGAGGCTCCTCTCAGCCTGCGTCACACACACACACTCACATAACTCCAGTGCACGCTCACACCGAACACCTCCTCCCCTCGGTGTGTGCACACATGGGCAGTGCACACACACTCACACTAACGTACACCTCCTGCCCTCGGCACATGCATGCACATGCACACACTCAGGCACATTCTCCTTCCCTCAGCGTGAGCGCGTGTGCATACACACACACACACACACACACACACACAACCTCCACAGAAGGGTAGTTCTTCTTGCTTACTTATAACCCAGAGGTGTATAGCTTCCCCGCCTCTGCTCAGGCTTCCGCACAATAAACGTCTGTCCACCCAGCACTTTTTCCTTCCAGCTCACCAGTCCTTTTTGCTGCTGTGACCGTCCACCTGTTTTTAATTTCCATGCCAATACTTTCTGTGGGCAGAAGTTCCATCTGGTTCTTTTGCAATCTCCTCTTCCTTTTTCAAAGGTCCTGATCATTCCTCAGTTTCTCCTGTTGTTCGTCTGTATTTGGAGCACAGTGCCTGGGCAGTGTCCTTCCCATTAGGCTCTCATTTCCACTCTTGCAGCTCAACCTGCGCCTGCGTGGTCCTAGTGGGGCGCCCGGTTGTTTATCATAAACTTGTCTCAGGAGGGCTGGTCTTTACTGTCCTGGGTCAGGGAGGAGCCCAGCAGGGTGGTCTGTCACTCCCTCCTGTCAGCGCTCAGGGCCACCGCTGGTTTTGCACCAAGTTTCCTGTTAATGTCTCCACTTGGGATCCCGGCTTGAGGTGGCCTGTTGAGCATCGTCAGTCATTAAGCAAATGTTAATCAAGATCAGAAAGAAATCCTACCATTAGGACGGCCATTGTCAAAACAGAGTAGCAGGCTAGTGAGGATGCGGAGAAACTGGAACCCTTGCACACCATCAGCAGGAATGTAAAATGGTGCATTTGCCGTTGAAAACAGTATGGAGGTTTCTTAAAAACATTCGACATAGAATTACATATGATCCACCCATTCTGCTTCTGGATATAGAGCCAAAGGAATTGAAAGCAGAATCTCCAAGAGGGTCGGTCTTTGCTCACTGAATGCATAGCAACTCTATTCACAATAGCCAAAAGCTAAAAGCAACCCAAGTGTCCATTGATGGATAAATGAACACACAAAATGTGGTCGAGCCATACAAGGGAATAATATTCAGTCTTGAAGAGGGAGGAAATTCTGACACATTCTGTGAAATAAATGAACCCTGATATTATGCAAAGTGAAAGAAGCCAGTCAGAAAAGGACAAATATTTGATTCCACTATAGTGCAGTACTGGAGTAATCAAAGTTATAGAGACAAAAAGTAGAATAGTGGTTGCCAGGGACCAAGAGCAGGCAAATGGAGAATTTAACAGCTACAGTTTCTATTTCATAAGATGAAAGATTTCTGGCCATGGGCGGTGGTGATGGTTGCATACATACAATGTGAATGTATCTAATGCCACTGAATTGTTCAGTTAAAATAGTTAAGGTGGTAAATTTTGTGTGTATTTTATCAAAATAAAAATTTGTACAAGGACTATTTTTATAGCGTTCCATTGATTTGTATGTAGCACTTCCCTGTGCTGGCATCAGAAGGGAGGAAGGGCACATTATGACGGAACAGGGCCACATCTACTCAGTCTGCCACGTCATCAGAAGTTCAAGTTCTATATTTCCCCCTTCCATGTGTCTTTAACAGTTTTTATGGGACTTGTAAACATGAGTTTCATGGCTACTGTTATGGCCATATCTATGGTAAGAAGGGTCACAAAGCTGGGGTGAGACTGAACATGGTGAGGGGCAGATAGTGTGAGCTACCCTGCAGGTGCAGCCACGGAGCTCAGTAGGACACCGGATGGTGCTCAGGGCTGTGGGCCTGTGGAATGGTGGGGTCAGGATTCTAATCTGCAGCCTTAGAATCCATGTGTTTTCAGCCCTTGTGTCCCCTGTGTGGGAGGACCTGGAGCAGCAGCGGTAGGGGGACAGTGAGTGAGCCGCTGCGTGGTGACAGGAAGGCTTTCTGCAGGAGGTGACCTGTGCGAAGCCCTCACGAGGCCTCTTCAAATGGGCCCCCTCCCTCTGGCCACTTAGTGTCCCCTGCTCCTCAGCCTTCTCCTCCTGCCCCAAAGGAATACATGTGTGGTCAAGCCTCCCCCAGAAATCTACCCAGCCAGAACATTCTGTCCATCAGCTCAGATGTATGTCTGGTATTTGGGCATGCGAGTTTGGATAGCCACCCCGGACTGTGAGCATCTGAGACTACTCCTTGACCCCGAGTGTCCCCGAGAGGGCTGGCTTCTCCCTCAAAGAGCTGCAGACCAGAAAATCCCAGGGAGGGCGGATTGGGAAACTCACAGCCGGCTGGGCCAGAGCTCCTGGAACCAGGCCTGGGGCAGACAGAGCACGCAAGCCGTTCGAGACAGTGTGGGCAGGGACTGGAGCACAGCTGGTAGCGGTCCCGTGGCCACACCCCTCAACACGGGGACAGGGACTATGAAGTGGTGGCTTCTGCTGCTGGGAGTTCTAGGTGGAACCCAAAGCCCCTTGGCAGGCTGGACTCCCCAAGGCTCTATGGAGGGAGCAGGACCTGGTTTTCTTTGGAGACCCTCGTGGTGATGGGCTGGGGCCTTCTCCTGGCTGCTGGTGGAAAACACGACTTTTCCTGCCCTGGTCCTCTCTCTACCCACGCCACTCCTCTGTGTCACCCTCTGGCCTACTCCAAGGGCTTCCTGGAATGGTGGGCGCAGCTCTGGGCCGGGAGTCAGAACACCATCCTGAACATCCCCATTCCTCATTTTCCCAGCTACAATGTGGGACTGGACAGGGTGGTTTCTTGGGGGCTCTTCTAGCTCTTGCCATGTCAGGAGGACAGCAATGGTGTCTGCAGCTCAGTGTGCTCCAGTGAAACCCAGCCCGCCCTCATCAGGAGCGCTGGCTCACAGCTGGTCCTCCTGCATGGGGATTTTAGGACTTCGGCCTCCAGGTACCATCTTGGCCTTCAGCGTGAGTCTCCTGGGGCCAGTCACACAAGCACCCCAGCACTGTGTCTGCTTGGAATGCTGTGGGACTCAGGAAAGGATTGAGATGAAAATAAGGCCACGTGGCCCACCCAGCAGGGTATCAGCTGAGTGCTAGAGAAGGGCTTCCCCCAGGATCAAGGGCATCCATTTGGGGCTCATGGAGGAAAGAAGCCACTGATATCCAGAAAGGAAAGGTCAGATCTGAAGTCTGAAGGCCACTGGTCAGAGATGGGCTCAGCCAGAGCAGTGGGAGCCACAGGACCCTCAGGCCATGGGGCTGACCTCGCCACTGCCCTGAAGGTGCCCGGGCAGCCCCGAGCCTGGGGTAGGCTGCCTTCCGGGAAGGTGGCCCTTCCAAAGAGATCCCTAGGGGCATGTCTGGGAGGCGGCCTCCGGTGTCTCCTTGCTCTTTTCTGCAGTTTCTTTCTGATCCTGTGGTGCCCAGGCCTGTACCGACAGGTGCAGGGAGTGGTGGTGAGTCTGTCACTTGCGCCCTCATCAGGGGAGCAGTGTGCAGTGGCTGAGCAGTGGCCTTCCTTCCCGGTACAGACATGCTTCCCCAGCCACGTCACTGGAAGGGACACGGCTTCTCCTGGGTCCTCCTCTTACTGCCCATCCTGGGGAAGCTGAGCACCCTAGGGCCCCTGGAACTGGAAGAGCACCACCCCAGCTGGGCATGTGCCAAGTGGATGAGAGCCCAAAGCTGCCTTCGGGAGCGGCCTCCAGGAGGGGAGCTTCGGGGCGCCTCCCAGGCCTGGGAACCAGCTCCCAGCTTGGCCCGAGGGCCACGGGGAGCGGCTGCTGGCCCGCAGCCCTGGTTGTCCAGGAGAGATGACTTAGAGCTGACCCCATAGGCATCGTCCTTCTGGAAGAGAACTTAGGCAGCCTTGGGAGCCAGCTGCCCTTAAATGATGAGTGCCTGATGCGAGAACTGCTTCCCAGGTGAGTCCTGGCCCATTGAAGACAGAGCGGAAGAACATGGGTGCTGGGACTCGGCAGCCTGCACGTGGCTTAGCCTTTGCCCTCAAGCTCAGGGACCTGAAAGTGGGTGGACAGCATCACCTCCCTGGGGCTGGTGGGAGGTCGAGTGGGGTTGTGGCAGTGAGGCAGCCGGGATAGACACCAAATAAGTGGAAGATGACAAAGATATGACAGCATCGACCACTACAGTGATAACAAAAATCACTGCTCTTGTATCATCTCAGTAATCCAGCTCGGGATCCTGTCTCCAGCAGAAACTGAGGGTTAGGTTAGCACAGGATCCAAGTGTTCCTAAAGTGTACTGAGGTTGATCACACTAATTCTTAACATTAACGGCAACTTTCGCTGCTAGGTAAGTACATTCCTGTCTGTGATGGCCCCAAGCTTTAACAGGAAGGGACAGAGCACCTACTGTGTGGCAGGCTGGAGGGATCTAGGAGAAATGTTCGAGGTTGGGCAGGAAGGGGAGATGGGTGGGCTGACCTATACTTGGGAGTGTCACCCAATAGGGCCGAGATTTCTCCCTTATTTATCTTCAAGAAATATTAATAATCAACAACAGGAAATAGGCAACAAATCATTGGCAGACAAGAAAAGAAATGATGAAGCTCATCAGGAATTAAAGAACTCAACAAACACTCTTCTGTATCTTTATTATCAAAGCAGCAGTGATTTAAAAAAACTTTTAAAATGACACATAATTATATATATTTATGGGATTCAATGTGGCATTTCAATACATGTAAACGATGTATACCAGATCAGAGTAATTGGTGTATCCATTACCTCAAACATGTATCATTTCTTTTTGTTGAGAAAAAGGAATCAAATACAGTAATAACAACCTTGTAGTGTCACTGTGGTTGGTATTTAGTCAATTACAAAGCTAACCCGATACAACACAAATATTCAAATAAGTATTTACCATTTTGGACTCAGGAAAAGTTGTGTATTCAGCATGATCACATAGGCTCATAACCCGGGCTTCCTGGGGGCAGAGCCACAAGTGGGCATGCAGTTTATTTGGAAACTGCCACCAAGGACTACAAGGCAAGACAGGAAACCCAGTCCAAGAACGCATGATTGAGTTGCCATCACTGTGGGCATCTGGCTATCCACCCCACCTCAGCCTTGCGAAGTGCGCCTCAGAGCCGTCCATGGGCTCTCAGCCCCCATTGGTCAAAGACAGCCCACGGGCAGAGCATGCTGCACATCTGGACTGTGCTGCACATCTGGGTGGGTTCTTAGCAGTACAGCTTTCAGAAGCAGCAGACTATGGGCAAAGAAAGGGCTGTTGTTTCTGCGTAAAGCTTTTACAAGCCCATCCAGAACTGGTCTCGACTGAAGCAGCACACCTCCTGGGCCTTGTGCATGAGCTTGGAAATAAAAATGTTTGCTGTAGGAAGTGATATAAGCCAGGTACAGACAAGCAAATCCCTTAGGATCTCACTCATTTTCAGAATTTAAAAAAGTTGTTCTCACAGAAGGAGAAATAGGATGGCAATGGCGTGAGGCTGGAAAACCAGTGGAGAGGAGAGGATGGGGAGAGATGTTTCCACAGGTACCAAGTGCCAGAGAGGAGGAGTAAGTTGTGCCGCTCTATCATACAGCAAAGTGACTAAATTTAACAATAACATTTATACAGTAAGTGCCCAACTTACAAACATCTGAGTGGCAAAGTTTCACAGGTGTATTGCATAAGATTCACAGTTTTTACTATCTAAGACTCACTTTGTCAGATTATGAACTAATCCGATTTATGAACATTCTTAACAGAACTCGTCTGTAAATTAGGGACTTGCTGTATGCCAAAATAGTTACAGAGGATTATGAGGTTCCCAACACATATGTTAAATGTTTGCGATAATAAATACTCAGACTGGATCTTTTCACATTGTATGAGGTGTGACGGAAACATACAGTGAATGTTTACACTGTTTTTAAAACATGTATTGCAGCAGAAGACACATTGTCCTTAATCTCCTCAGACTACTCCGCTTCATTTTGAACAGTGTACCCATCATCTTCGCCGCTCCCGGAGGAGTTTCGGAAGTTCTCTTTTGTGAGCGTCTTGGTCCTGCCGTCCTGGCTGCCTCTCTTGGGGAGGAGTGGTGGGAGCGCGCAGGTGCAGGGTGTGTGACAAATGGTGATGGGGCCATAGTGGAGGGTTCCCCGTGTGCCAGGGACCCAGCCCTGCAATCCTCAGCACAGGCCTGGCAGCCGATGGAACGGGAACCCAAATGACCTTCGGGCTGTTCAACTGAGAGGTGGCGCTCTGCGACCCGAGAGCCTTCGTCTGGCTGCAGAGCTGGGCTCTAATCTCTAACTCTAATTCTCTCGGTGTGGTGGCACTGCCTGCTCGTCTCTGCAACGCTCGCTGCTGCCACTACCACACCTGTGCTCACGGAAAGCCAGGCTGTGGCTACCGCTTCCGGCCGTGACAAGCAGCTCTCCCCGCTGAGCCGGGAGCCCGGGGCTGGTCCTTTAGGCCTCCCGGTGTGGGGAGCCTGCCCCATGGTGCCATCTGGTGCCTGGGCTGGCGGCATTACTGTTGCAGTTGGAAATGTCCTCTGGGAGGGTCGGTGCCAGCCAACAGACACGTGGCCTTGATTTGCCCGTCCGTGCTGCTCCGTGCAGCCCCCAGGCGGGCAGTCATGGAGGCAGAGAGGGTAGAAAGTCGAGAAAAACCTGAAGGTGCACGGGGAGCTGGGCAGGGGCTCAGGGATCCCACGACTGAAGAGCACTTTCTGTGCCAGGCCTGTGATCTTAGTAGATGCCCCAAATAAGCCTGTCAGGCTTCAGGCCCATTGTGCAGAGGAGGAAACCGAGCCTGGAAGAGGTTAAAGAACCTGGCCTCGGGACTAATCAAAAGAACTAAAGAAATCTTTGCTTGCTGAAGGGAAGGAGCTCCTGGGACCTGCCATCTGCCTCAAGCTTAGGACCAGGCGGGTCTTGGGGGTTCTCTGCTGCTGCCCCTTCCTGCCGTGCCGCCTGTCACCAAATCCAGACCCTCTCCAAGGCTGTCGGCTCTGCAAGCTCCCTGCCTGCAGTTGACGAGACCCCCTTCCATCAGCCGGCCTTGCCGTCCTGCCCGGGTGACAGGGCCTGACGTGGCTTTCCTGACTTCACAGCCCCGGCGCGCTCCTGTTCTCTTGTGCCCAAGAGCCCTGGTGGTTGCACAGGACAGAGCTCAGCTCCGGCCTCCATGTGGTTGCTCCCTACCTGCCCTCATCTGGCTGCCTCACTTGAAGGTCTGCACCTTGAGAAAACAGGGTGGTGCGTGGGCTCTTCCCTTCCTCTCCAGCATCTGCCCACAGCACCAGGCACCCCGCACAGGTGAGGAAGGGTGCTGCACATGGAGATTAAGGGCCTGGAGGGAGTCAGGCTGGCACGGCGGGGCGCTGCCCCCCGTGCCCTGTCCCCACCTGGTCTGCCCACATGTACAAGGACCGGGCTGTCTGCCCCTTCAGCACACTAAGGGCCAATGCCGGCCCCACATTGTACTCATTAAGCCAAGGAGGTGGGAGCTGTTTGGAGTCGTCGAGTACAGACTGTGCCTGAGTGAACCGTAGTAACTGCCGACCAAATTCCTGCCTTTTTCCTGGTGTCCTTGGAAGCCTTCAGGCCTACACCCGGGGTGCGGCCTTGGAAGACACTAGCTGGGCGAATACTTCCTGCTATTGCTTGCAGGTTATAAAGTCAGCAGTGCCCAAATGACAGACCAGGTAAGCAGCACACGGTCCTCTTAGGTTCCTTAGGGGATCCATGACCCATGATGCCTTCCCCAAAGAAGGACAGGCCAGGCCTCACTGACCCTAACAGGAGAGGAATTGGAATCTTTGGCTCATTCCCAATGTATTAAGAGTGTGCAGTCTCCACCATGTTTACCTTTCTCCTTTGCTTTCCACTGCACCCGCTGCTGTGAGTATTATTGGTTCAGATGGGGCTACTGCCATGCCAGCTGGGCAGGAGTCAGGAGACCCGGGTTCTAGGCCTGCTGTCCTGCATCCTAAATCATTCTGTTGTGTTCATCAGCACTGTCTATGTGGCAAAAAACACTTTTCAAACATGCAATAACCGTTCGCCAATAACACGAGAGCCAATAACACATTTCAAAAAGAAAATTTGTGGACTCATATAAATCATAGACTTCAGGCACGGCTTGTCAGTGGCACCAGGTCCTGGTGCCATTCTCTTATTCCCTCTGCTGTCTCCTCTGTAGTGTACCCGCTTTCTTCGCACAGTCGGTACCTTCAGGACAACAGAAATCCTGCAGCCATCTCATAGCACACTCCCCCACAGGCCTGGTCAGGAGGAAGAGAAGCCCGGCTCCTCTCGCTCCTAGCAGAAGCCACAGTGATGGGTCAGCACAGGTCTCAGGCTGGCCTCAAATCCATTGCCAGAACCAGAAGAGTGCAATGTGCCGACTGGCTTAGTCCAGGTTGTACGTCCACCCCCAGAAGGGGGAATGAGCTTCCCCAGACCACATGGAGCCCTTGAGAGAGGAGACGTGGTCGTGAATGGAGAGAAGGCCTGAACTCTCCGTTTGGGTTTTCAGGTAAGTTACTTATTCTGCCTGGACTCTTCCTGTCTCTCTTGCATTCACAAAACGGGAGAATTGTCTCAGCTCCCTTCTAATTGAATCCCTGAGAGCAGAGGAAGAGCTGAGTTTGCGTGTGTCCTCCGTGGAGAAGGGGTTTCCTGGCTAAACACTGAAATCAGATCTTTGTCCACAAGCATTGGTTGACTTCCTGTTCTATGCTATGGCTGAGAAATAGCTTCCCAGGGTATGGTCCAGTCCTCGGCCTTCGGCAAACATTTATTGAGTAGCAACCGAGCGTAATTCACATCAAACATAACCTTGACGTCTTCCAGCAGTGAGTTTCCAGTTGCACGGTGCATGGGTGCCTCCTAACAATCCCATGAGGCAGACAGATGGCAACGAGAAAGAGATGACAGAGGTAAAGCAAGAGGGTTTGTTGGATGACAGGGAGGTTTGTTCTCAGTGTTCAAAGAAAGGGCAGCGGATGGAGGATGAAGTGGTCTTGGGAGTGGGGCAGTTGCTCGAATGTACTTGGAAGACAAGACAGGCGATATGATTTTTTTTCTTTTTCTGTGGTGCTGGGAATCGAACCCAGGGCCTCACGCATGGTAGGCAAGCACTCCACCACTGAGCTACACCCCCAGCCCCAGGCTACATAATTTATGAGCCCTTGTGCAAAATAAAAATTTAGACCCCTGCTTAAAAAGCAGGAAAAGTATCATTAATAATGCCACATTGTGTATACAAAGCTGCATCCTTTCTTCCGTAGTCTCTCTTAACTTACCATTATGTTTGTTAGCTATTTATTGTCATTCTAAGTAAATAAAGGTAAAACTTTTAAATTATTAGCATGCATTTTACTGTTCAGTCTTAACATTATGCACTGGTAATTTTGAATGCAAGCATAAAAAACATTTAATTTGTATGCAGAAACACCAAAATGACAAAATGTATTTCTGAGCATAGGCAATGCATGTGTTTTGTTCTCCCCAGAGGTGCAGAAACTGCAGAGCACTAGTGCGACTGTTACTTCTCCTCTTCGAGGGCACCTTCTGCCTTCAGTTCACTGATGGGGAAGGAAGGACCTAAAGGTGGAGGAATGCGGCTTGCCCTCTCTTTCCTCTTCCTCCTTTGTCGTCATTTCCAGTGTAACTGGTCGGCCAATCCAGGGAAGTCATACAAGTAAGAAAGGCTTTTGGTCTTTTGTGTTTCGTGGAATGCTGTGGCCATCTTTCTGCACTGCAAGCAAGTGCTGGTCTGAGTGGCAAGTGCGGTCTGGGGCTGTCGCTGGGTCCTGGGTGCAGTACGCTAAGCCTGTACTCACACCGAGTGTCACTGAGCTCTGCCACATAGCGGGCTCCCCAGAAGTCCATGCTCAGGAGCGTCACGGATGCTGCTAGTGAGCGCGGCTCATCTCTGCTCCCTCGCGGGCTCCACTGTCCCCTGGGACCTCGTGTACAAAACGTGCCATCAAAGATAAAATGGCCGAGAACTTCAAGTTGGCGACGGCAGAGCATGAAACTGAGCTTGGGGCCCTTCTTGTGGGACTGCCCAGGTTATCCCACAAGGCCAGCTCTGTCTGGAGGGCAGGCAGAGAGATGAGAGGGGGCCGCCTGGCAAGACGAGGGCTCAGCAAAGGTGAAAAGACCTGCGTTCAAGTGGTTAGAGAGAAGGGGAAGCTGCGGCACTGTGCTCAGAACCTCCCTTAGTGCTGGCCATTAGCCCGGATTTTTCTTTTAACCTTGAAAGGAAGAAAGGAGGTCCCACTCTTTGGAATTATGCTTTCCTTAGTGTCTGATTGAAGTCGCCGTTTCCTTACAGTGTGACGATCTCGTCTTTCAAGTGACCCAATCCTCCAGTTGTCCGGCCGTCATGATTAGCTTTCACTTCTAGAACAAAAGAGAGCCACACCTGGCCTGAGAAGCGATTGCTAACTCTCAACGGGCAGGGTGGCCCTTCTGCTTTATAGGTGACATCACAGGAGATCTTGGGACGAGTCCCAGCCTAGGTACTCACTGACGGGGATGACAGGAGGGGTGAGATCTGGCAGGCAAAGGAGGCAACTGGGTAAGTTATAAAGAGGAAGAGAAACTGAAAAGACCAGCATCCTTCTGGCTCTAAAAGCCTTCTTGGGTTCTATCGCAGCCTCACGGGGCTGACCGAACAACTGTGCTCTGGCTCGGATTGGCTCCACGAGCCTCTGAGAAGAGAGAAATGTCTGGACATTGAGCGAATGAGTTGCACGGTTAGAGAGAGGGCAAGGAGGGACAGCTCTTATGGGATCACACATTGGCTTAGTCTGCACACCACCAAGCAATTGGCTAAAGATGTCAAGCTGCCCTGATTTGCTTTTCAAAGTTACAGTGCAGAATAAACGTTGAAATTCCTGGTGGATTTTCTCCTGTTTCCCTCCAGATGTTTGGTGTGGTACAGAGACCATAGTAAAGAAATGTGTCTTAATGTCCAATAAATGAGGCAAGAGGGCGTGGAGGGTGTGCCACTTTGCCCAGAGATATGGCAGGCACCCAGGCGTCCCTGCACCTTGGGCATGAGGGGCGGGAATGTGGTGGGAAGGCTCTGAGCAGAGAGGTGCTTCAGGCCAGTGTGGTGAGGATGTACGGGGGAGGCTGACACCTGCCCACCTTAGCTGTCAAAATTTACACTGCCGGAGATACAGGAACAAGGTAGAGTTTGTGTGGGAAAGTGCAAAAAGACCTTTCTAGTCCTTGCTGGCAGCCTGAGGCTGGACTGTAGCAGGGTGCAGGCAGGGCTGGGCTCTGGAATCCACTTGTCAGTCTCTCGCTCCCGATGTGGGTACTGGGGGATTCTGGCTGCCTGGATGGAAATTGACAAGTGGTGGTTGCATCACTGTCCAAAGTCTTGATGGAAATTGACTCACTGGCTGCCTACTAAATGCCTTTCATGGCTTAAGGCCCCAGGGCCAAACGAATTTGCACGGTGACGTGTTACCCTCGCAGGGAGAGAAAGAAAGCAAGCGTTGCTCTGGGTGGGTGTAGCTGTGAGATTAAATGTTCTGCAGAGGGACAGCAGAAAAACAGGCTGAGAGATTAAATGAAACAAATCCAGCTGTGGCGGGAGTGCTGGAAACTGTCTTGGCCTTCTCCTCTCAGGAGTAGACCAGCTGGGGCCCAAGGCATCTTCTTGGAAGGCCCTTCTCTGTGCACGAGGGGCTCAGGGCGTGAGCTGCTTCCTGCCCTCAGCTGCCTTTGCTGTGCTGTGGCTATCACTGCTGCTTCCTGGGGTCGCTTGCTGCCTTCGACATCTCAGAGGTAGAGCCATTCAGGTTGCAACCCGTGAGACAGAGAGCTGGGGGAGTGTTGGCTCAGGTATCGCTGCCGAGGGCCAAGATAAGGTGTCCTCAACCAGGGCCACTTCCTCGTACATCCCAGCCTGCATCTGACATAAATGTCTCAAATCCCTTCAGGGCAGACCTGGCCTGCAGGCCACAGCTGACCGCCTGCTGCCCACCAAGGGAGAGGCTGACCGAAAAGGCCTCGGGCTTCAGTGGTTCAGCCTGTTTGCTGGGAACTAGGGTCTGTCACCTTGCGGGCGGCTAAACTGAGGCCCACAAGTAACCAGGCCTTACTTTAAGAACAACTACAATGTGGGGCTCCACAGCAGGGACTTCAAACCAGAACCAAAACCAATGCTCCTCTACTCACTAGTCGTGTGGCCTCCCACTAATCCTTCTGCGTGTACTTCCTCCTCTGCTAAGTGGAGTGACGGTGGTGACAGCCCCTTCTCAGGGCTTTGCTATGAGCATTGCTTTGCTGTGGGTCAGGAGTGTCCCCCTAAGTCCCACATGTTCAAGGTTTGGTCTCCAGGGAGGTGGTGAAGACTTAGGAGGTTGGCAGACTTAAGAGGTGCCCTTGAAGGGACTTGTGAGGCCCTGGCCCTTCCGATCTGTCTCGGTCCCTTGGCCGGCAATATATGCAGCTTTCTCTGCCCTGTGTTCCTGCCACGATGTGCTGCCGCACCACAGGCCCAAAAGCAGCAAGGCCACCTAACCAGCGACTGGGACCTCTAAAATAACCTTTTTCTCTTTATAAGCTGATTATCTCAGACATTTCAGTATGTTGACAAAGATTTGCTTTATACACATATGTAACAAGTGAGTTTCTGAAAAATGAATTGCTTTTTTTAGCCTTTTGACTATTCATGATTTACACTCTGAGGCAGGCAGGCATCTGAGCTCCATGTTCTGTCCTCTGTCACTCTGTGAATTTAAGGGCTTTGGGGTTTGGGACCCAACAGGAGAATACAACTATGGAATCCTAAAGAGAAGAGTGGAGATTTGGGGGGAGACATGGCCCCGCTCCAGGTGGCTCATGAAGAAGGATGAGGGGGGCATGTACACAGGCACAGTGGGTAGGGCCTGGGTCACCCAAATGCAGAGCCACTCAAGAGGTGATGGAAATGGCTATATTAGTGCCAGGGACTTCCGGGGCCCAGCCACGGAGGTCCACGAGGTCCCCTAGCTGGCTGACTCTTAGGTAGTGTGGCCAGAAATGGAAAGCACCCTCCATAGCACAGGAAATGCTGCCCTGGACAGGAGGCCAGGCGTCAGGGCTACCCCAAAGGTGCCTGCCTCAGGTATCCTGAGGGGTTTACTTCTGCCCATTGTGTGGCAAAGCCCTCTGACATGCTCACAGCACTCATACAGGGAGAAAGGAAGCTCCAGTGAATGACTGATACCATTATTTTTGCCCAGCTTGTGAGAGAAGGGGGTATGGAAACAGATTTCATTGGTGTTAGACATATGAACATGGAATTTTTTTATATCCAAATACCATGGAGGTATTCACATCAGGTTCCGGGAACTATACCCCAGCCAACAATAAGCATCCTGAAATGACTGTGAGTAAAGGGCCCTGTTACACCTCGACCAACCTAGAACCATTGTCGTGCACAATGTCAGGTTAATTTTGGTAGAAAGCCTAGGCTCTCTGGAAGTGTAAAGTCAGCAAGGGTTAGTTCCTTCCCCAACCTCTCAGTCAGATACTGAAGGAAGCAGGTCTGTCCAAATTCTACCCCATGGAGACATCTGGGGAGCAAGCACTCATTCCCAGGAGCCCCCATTCCCAGGAGCCCCTACTTCCAGGGCCTGTACAAATTCTTGCATTTCCTTGGAGAAAGCTGACTCTCTGCCACTTGGGAGTCCCCATGAGCTGGCAATGCACTTGTGGAAACAAACTCTGTGTTCTTGGGGAGGGTCCCCTGGTTCAGATTGTGAGCAGTAAGCCACTGGAAATCCTCCCTGGTGGTGGACAGCTACACTTAGGACCGCAGAGGGAGCAGGTCACAGGTGCCAAGGCTGTGGGCACAACATCCAGTCTGCACCAGGTTCTGGCAGTTCACACAGCCCTCTGTGTGGCTAAGTGACCCAGCCAAGTTACACAATGTGAGGTCTTGGATACCCTCACTTTCACCACATAAGAAGTTTATTTCTTATGTCATTATGCTGGGTAACTGGCATCTATTTTTTCACCACAAAAGCACACACACAGACACACAAACACACACTCATTTTTGACATTCCCTCTCCTTGTTGGCAGTAGGCGTAGGCTGAGAAAACAGAAGCAAATACAGTATTTGCTCTGGCGTGGGGCCTTCCTCATGAGATGGTCAGCACCCACTAGCCTGGGGGTTTCTGTTGGCAGCTTCTAGCTTGAGCAGCATCCTCCGAATGTCCCCGGGGATCTGGCCCTCCGGTTGTGGGTCAGAATCAGGATTAAACTGGTGATTCTTTGATTTAAATATTTTTAAAATTAAGAAATAATGCTATGCTCCTCCTTTTTCTGATGTATTTTTGCTTCCAATTTGTTTCTGAGCTTCTTGAAAACATGGCCAAGATTTTCAGCTAAACAATGAGAGAGTCACTGTATTTTGCTTTTCTTAAAATATTTATTAAGAGGCTTTCTGGACAGTGGAAAACTCAGCTGACAAGGCATTTTGAGAAATAAGGACCTTGATGGCCAGGTTGAAGAATCTAGATTATATTCAAGGGAAACAGAAAGTAGATGATCATTTTGAGAAGGCAAGTGATTCGATCCAAGCAATACTCTACAAAGAACACTTAACTCACTGGGCAGCCATGCAGAAAGCCATCTTTCTTGTTGGCCAAACTTAGTTCAGCTGTTTCTTAAAAACTGGGGCAACAGAGTACCTATTAAACGCCAGGCACAATGCTAGAAATCTGTCCCCACATCGGATGTTATGTTTCCCATTTTGTAGAACAGGAAGCTGAGGCTAAGAATGTTGAGTGACCTGCTCAGAATCACAAAACAGGAAAGGTGCCGAGTTTCTGTCCAGCACCGTGCTCTCCCCCCTACCTCACACCCCCATCTTCCCCTGTGCCAAGGCGTCTGATTCTGAGTTGCTCTGGAGGTGTCTGGAATAAGGGACAGATGCAAGGCAGGATAGTTCCAGCTCTTTCTTGGGAACAGCAGTACAGAAAGCAAAATGCTTTCAAGCAATAAAACCCGTTATCTGTGCAGAATCCCATCTGTGCTAAGGAGAATTCCGCAGGGATTATTGTCCCCTGGAGACAAGAGAAGCCATTTGGTGGGCTAAAGCATCTAAGACAAGACCTTAGCTGATTATATGTCACATTAGACAATTATGTTCTTAGCTCCTGGGAGTCATGCTTGCTGGGCTTGCTCTTATTTCTCCTTGTTGCAAAATGAGAATGCCTGATTAGGACATTTTGGCCTTCTGTATAATAAACCTGTGTATTGGATTGAGTTTGCAATATTTGGCACATTAAAAATTACTTTCAATTCAAGATTCTTTTAAAAATCCACTCTTCTGCCCACACTCTTCTTCAATCCAGAGACCCTAAAATGTATTCTACGTGGAGACTGATCATTATTCATCCCAATGTAAGACCAGCTCTGGGCCAGTTAGGGTTTTAAAGGTTGCTCCTTAATACCCACAATGTTGTGAGGGGAAGAAGGCATGGCTGAAGGATGTAATGGCAAAATAAACCTGGTCCCGGCCCCTGCACGTCTTAACAGTGTGGCCTTGGACAAGTTATTCAACCTTTGTGAGAAATGACTTCCTCCTCTGTAAAAGAGGGCAACTAATTCGGGTATTAAATGAGGTAATGGATGCAAAAGCATCTGTGTTAGCCAGTTTTCTACTAATGTAACAAACACATCATGGTGAGAACATGTAGTAGAACAACTCACCTCATGGCAAAGGAGCAATATAGAGGAAGAGGAAGAGGAAGAGACCAGTTCCCATGGTCCCCTTTAAGAGTACACCCCAATAACCTAAAGACCTCACATGCGGCCCTGCCTCTTAGGGCTCTACCACCTCCCAGTGGCACCAGGCTAGGGGCCAGGCTTTTAATACGTGAGCTTTCAGGGATGTTTAAATTCACATGGTAGCTGTTGGGGAAGCAGTAACTCGCATCTTGTTGTGGTATTATTCCACCACAGAGGAGTTCCCAGCTCCCAGCTGTAGAGACGAGATAGACAAGGGTTTTCACTCACGTGGCTGGGTGGAGTAGGGGGAAGAATATGGGTAAAGGAGTCACCCAGACCTGACTCCCACTTCATTAACAGTAGTCACCTGTCTTGAGCAGTTAATATAGCTTTCAGTGCCTCTGTTTTCCTGTCTGCAAAATGGACTATTACACCACCTGTCTGGCAAGGTGTGCTGTAGGAGCTCATGCCCAAAGAGAGCTAGATTTATATTAAAACTTCGTTGAATGAAGACCAACCGATCCCCATTCTGGAGGCACTTGACTCCACAGGGTCTCAAGGGTTTGCAGGCTAAGTTTGTCTGGCACACACATGTCTGACCAGCTTTCAGACGAATATAAGTGCTGCTGTAATAAATGAAATCGAGTCTTTCTAAGGCCCCAGTGAATTTATTTTCTCTCAGCTAGTGGAGACAATGAGAGCAAAAGCAAGGAGAAAAAATTTCATTTTAGCACTAAACTTGAGTTCTCATGTTTGAAGCTAAAAGGGTTAGAAATTTTGTCCCAAGCACCATGTGTGGGGCGGGATTCAGAGGCTGGCTGGGAGGAGGGCCGGGAGGAAGCTGGCCAACCCAGATACTCAATTACCTCTTGCTCTTTTCCTTCTTGATGAAATGTGCTTTGGGGGCTCCTCTCCGTGAGCTCTGTTCCCAGTATTCTCTGATTTAGTCTCATAACAACCTTAGAGCTCAGAGCTACTACCAAGGCCACTTTATGAGTGAGAAGA
The DNA here is from genome assembly GCA_004026905.1 of Hystrix cristata. Lineage (NCBI taxonomy): Eukaryota > Metazoa > Chordata > Mammalia > Rodentia > Hystricidae > Hystrix > Hystrix cristata. The sequence continues at coordinate 79,378 of PVJO010001120.1, forward strand.
TGGAGGAACAGAGTGGGAAAGTAACTCCTCCCAGGTTGCAGAGCCAGGATTCTGCAGGGCGGCCCAGCTCCAGGAGTCTGGCATCTGTACAGCTGCAGGAATGATCTGGGGATGTATAGCTATAGCAGCAAGGACAGGGGATCTAAAAGCAAATCCCAAAGACAGCTTGGAGTAGGCAGAAGTCAGGGTGGCCTGGAGTGTCTTCCCAACATGCTCACCACCGTGAGCTCTGCGGCTCCATCCCAAGGCCCAGAGTCTCTGGAGGACAGAGCTCGTCAGCTTGCTAAAAGCCTGCCGTTCATCTTCCCATCCTTCGCCCTTCAGGCCGGAGAAGCACAAAGCAGTGTGAGTTACTTTGGCAGCCAAAGCCTCAGGGTGACTGTCCCACATTGGAGCTGCAGCAGAGGACACCCAGTTGTGCAAGGGTTCCTGTTAACACCAGCCATGTTAGTGCAAAACAATACACAGAGGGGGTGCCAAAGGGACCCCTCTGTTAAAGGCAGGCTTGCTGAAGATGTGACCAGAAGCAAGTCTGGAGGTTTCCAGGAGTAGTTACATAAGGAGAGTGGGAGAGACAAGGGTACTCCAGGGCCCAGGTTGGATATAGAGGCTTTCTGAAGGAGGCCGGATCACACAGGCTTTGAGGTTTGGGGAGGACTTGGGGAAGGGCTGTGGGAAGCCAGGGGCAAGGCGAATGCTGAAAGTCAGATGCGGTGGCAGGAAGGTGAGGGTGTGTCTGCGTGGCCCAGTTTTCATCAGCTTATGGCCATCCACAAGGCTGTTTTACGTCCACTCTTGGTCTCTGCGTGCAAGGCTCTGGACTGGGCCTTGAGAACCACCAAATGCTGCATGTCCCTGCTGTCAGGGAGCTCCTGGCCAGTTGGGAAGGCAGGGTACCCCAGTGGTTCATAAGCTTGAGCATGCATCAGAATCCCCTGGCAGGTGCCTCTCCAGAGTCTGTGGCTTCCAGAATGGAACCTGAGAATTTCTGTATCTCTAACAAGTTCTCAATGAGGGTGATGTGGCTGGTTTTGGACCACACTTCAAGAACCATGGGGCAAAAGATGCAGAGAACCATACCATTGGGCCCTAGGGAAAGCAGAACAAAGAAGGTGTCAGGAATGGGAGAGCATTTGGGTCGGCAAAGAACAGAACAGCAGCTTCCAACAGAGAGAAAATACAGTGCCAAACCTGGAGGGGATATGCAGGGCAGAACCCTCTGGACCAGAGCCACTGGGAGGTGGGTGTGGGAGACTGGTGGGCAGCCCGCCCTTGGCCTGGACTCAGCCAAGAAGGGGACTGGTTCCTGGAGGCCACAGAGCCACAGAGGAGTTCAGAGTTGAGGCAGGTTACATATAGGTGCTAGATGGTTGGAGGGGCAGACCCAAACTGAAGATGAAAACTCAGATGGCATCTTTCACATCTTTCAGTATGCAATTGCACTTTTCAGTTTGTAGTTCCCCTGGTGAATCACCTTGCTTGGTCCACTGAGAAATTCTGGGAGTTCCAATTCAGTATTATCACATCGCTCCATGGGCCTTTAAGAGAAAAAGGAAACTGAGGCTCAGAGATGTGGAGGTGCGCCCTCCAATTGATGGGAAAGACAGGTGGAGCCAGAACTAGAATCATTGCCCTCCGTCTGGAGTTAGTTCTGTGATCGTACTTCCCCCTCAAAGTCCAGAACCAAACACACGCCTTCCCTTGTTTCCATTAAATAAACATCTTCATCTTTTTCATACTTTCAATAATAGCAGGAAATAAATCTGGCCATGTAATGTGAGAAAGGTAATAGTCCCGGGTCAGGAAATCCTGTTGCTTAGAGTCCCTTGGGAATGTTAACTTTCCCACTCTGACCCCACTGGGATCCTGACCTTTTGCACAATTGGCTTCCTCAGGCACGACTAAGGCCCAGAAATGCTGGGCCCTGGGCCAGAGGCTGTCCTTCACCCTCTGGTCATGTCCACTGGGGAAGAGGAGATGACAGAGGGCCACCAAGAGGTTCCTCCGTTCTGGACTCTGACCCCTGCAGGTGGGCCGCACAGATGATACGCTGCACAAGGCCGGGGAGGAGATGCTGATCAATACCTGTTTCTCTTACACACTTGCTCTGCAGTGAAAGACACCTGGACAAGTAACCCATCCTGGGCCTCCATTTCCTTGCCTGTAAACGAGGTGTGGTATGAAGTGAAATGAGTATTCAGGACCTAAATCGGCTATGTAGGCAGCACGGAAGGTGCTGGAAAATCCTGCAGGGGGTGCTCAGCTCTCTGCTGTAGTTGGGGTGATAGAGAAATAGGGAACCTGCAGAACCACCTCATTCACACATCAGACCACCTGAGCCTTGGGAACCAACGATGGTGACTCTTTGGTCTTTTCTCTCAGAGGCAGAACTTGACTCTGCCTGCTCAAGCAGTGTATACCATTAATTTATTCATTCATTCACCAGCTTATTCTTCTAGCCAGTGGTTTTATTTTACAACACTTATCATTCATTTTCACATTTAATTACTCCCCTTTCCATGGAACACCTCTGCAAGTTGGATGGTTTTAACATTATTTATTCTCCAATTATCCTAGGCGCCCTAGACATTCCTCCAACAAATAGTAATAGAGTATCTTCGAAGTGCCAGGCATGGGTAGGTGCAGAGACATGGCCACAGTCCCAACCCTTGAAGAATTCACACTCTATTAGAGAGGCCAACCCTAGTAAACAAATCATACAAGAAATTACTTAACTACCATAATAAGAAGTGATTCAAGGGAGAATCATGAGGTGCTAGGTGAGCCTCTAAGTGGAAGTCTCAAAGGGATGAACTCTGAGCTTGGAGCTCTCCAGTTTGCCACAGTCCCCCTCAGGCCCCCTTGTCCCACACCACGTCCCTCCCCCTGTGCCTCCCAGTTTGTAGCTCCAACCTATCATCTGTCTGTATTTGCATTTTCTTTCTTTTTTTGGTGGAGGGTGCTGGGGATCAAACTCAGAGGCTTGCGCTTGCTAGGCAAGTGCTCTCTCACATGAGCTAAATCCCCAAATCTGCATTTTCATTCTTGACGCCAAATCTGTCCTGCATCTCAGACTGTCTTCATAGAATCTGCCCTTGGAGACAGACTTCCCAACTATGACCTCTACTTTCTAAGAGCTCTGTACTGATTCTGATGCTTGGCCACACTGAGGAATCTCTGATGCCGAGATCTCAGCCAACTCTTCTCACAAGCTTCCCCAACACAGCCACCCTTCACTCTCCATCCTACTGGTGGTGCCGGCATGATGAGACCCAGCCCTGCCCCCTACTTCCCACCCCCGGAACTCACCCTGGGTGGGAAGGCAGCATTGCAGAACTGTAAGGTGACACCAGTGCTAGAGGGGCCCATGGCGGGATGCCCGGCCTGGCAAAGGAGTCCGAGAAGGTCTTCGCTCTGAGTGTGAAGGAGCGAGAGGACGGAAGGGGCATCCCATGGAAAGAGCAGTGGGCACAGAGACTCTGAAGGGAAGAGAGAGCAAGGCCCTTTCTGGAGCAGCTAGAAAGCAGAGAGCAATGGACACTTAACCCTGCTGGGGGCAGCCCGGAAGAGGCAGGATGACCCCGAGTGAGACCGTCTGAAGAGCCAATAGGAGCAGATCGGGGAGACAGATGGAAAGGTGCCCTAGACACTATGAAAGGGAATTATATTATCAAATAATGCTATATAATAATTAGCCTCAGGGGTGACCATTTATTATCTCTGTAGTTCTTCTGGGTCAGGATTTGGGAGCAACCGTTCATTCATCTGTTGGTGGAGCTCATGGGCTGGCAGACCCGCTTCCAGGGGCCTTCAACCCCAGTTCCTCACGGCCAACCGCTCCACTGAGCCACTTTGTGTCCTTGCTGATTGACAGCCAGCTTCCACAGAGCTGGTGATGCCAGAGACCAGAGTGAAAGCTGCAGTGTCCTCTGAGGCCCAGCCTCGGAAGTCACACTCTGAATCATCCACTCGTTACATAGGTCAGCCCTGTTGCAAGGTGGAAGGGCTCCAGGGCTAGGACTGGGGGAGGCACTTGCTGGGGTAAAAATGGAAAGGTGGCCCAAAACCTTAGCCATGAAGGTACATGGCATTTTGCAAAATCAAATCTAGTATGAAAACATCCACAGTGAAACAAAATATGAACATTTTAAATAAAGGCAAGACCCAGAGGGCGGATAAAGGTGAAGCAAAGGAAGGGATGAGGTAAATGTGAGATTGGAGTCTGCGCATGGGAATCACATACAGGGCAGAGATCACTGCTCACCACCCTGGAGCCTATGCCCCCACCACAGGGACTGAGCCCCAAGAACCACACAGCCCTCCCCAAGAGCCTGATCCAGGAGAGTTTCAGTCCACCGTCGACCGGTTCCAAGGCAGAAACTGGATGGTAGAAGGGGCTGCTGTGAAGGAAAGTGGCTCATGTCACAGCAGCCAAGAAACAGAGAAAGAAGGGAGGAGCTGGGGACAAGAACACAATCTTCCAGGTCACACTCGCAGCGACCCACCTCTAGCCAGGCCATATGTCCTAAGAATAAGTCATCTACAGCACCTCCATCATCTAGTCACCTTCCAAATGCTCGAGGCTTTGGGGCCATGTTAGATCTAAACCATGACAAGAAATCCAGGACCCTCAGAAGCAGGGCCTGCCCCAGGCCCAGGGCTGAGGGGGAGACTGGGAAGGAGACCTGCTTCTCCATTGCTGCCCCGACTCAGAGAGAGAAAACCCATGCACGGTCCCCACATAAACAGCAGCCTCACTCCCCGGGATCTGGGGCTGGGGCTGTATTAATTTTTCAGGGCTGTTCTTAACACATGACCACAGATGGGGTGCCTTGGAAGAGCAGAGAGGCCAGAAGTCTGAATCAAGGTGCTGGCCAGGTTGGTTCCTTCAGTGAGGCCAAGTGCGGGATGGGAGGGAGGATCTTTTCTAGGCCTGTTTCTCGGCTTCTGATGGCTGCTGGCAGACCTTGGGATCCTTGGCTTGTAGATGTGTCACTTGCATGTCTGCCTCCATCGTCACACAGTGTTCTCCTTGTGTGTCTGTGTCTGAGTTTCCCTGTGCTTACAAGGACCCAGCTACTGGGTTAAGACCTTACCTAATCCAGTATGACCTCATATTACTTTGATGACATCTACAAAGACCTTAATTCCAAATAAAGTGACATGCATAAGTTCAGGGCTCAGGACTTGAACATATTTCTGGGAGACGCACACACACACACGCACACACAATTCAATCCACCACAAGAGTATAGGATTATTCTAATAGAGGATTTGCTACATCATTCGAATTGGAAGGAAGACAAATATTTTAAAATTCACATTTCATGCATCTGTTTTTTAAAAGCACTAACAGGAAACATAAAGTGCTTTTGAATGAAAGTGAAAATCAATAAAATATCTACAGTAGTCACCCTTTATTCATGGGGGATGTGTTCCAAGATCCCAAGTGAATGCCTGAAACAATGGCTAGCACTAAATCCTGTATACACTATGTTTTTTCCTATACATAGGTACCTACGATAAAGTTTAATTTATCAATTAGGCACAGGAAAAGATTAACAGCATGGGCTGATAATGAAAGAGAACAATTACTGTGACAGGCTGTGTAATAAATATTACATGGATGTGCTCGCTCCCAGGACGAGTAGTATTTTCAGACTGCAGTTGGCCATAAGTGCCTGAAACTCTGGTGCCTGAGACTGCAGGTTGGGGGCACAACTATTTCTATGCTGCATGAGGAGCCAAGTGGGAGGTATCTGAGTGCATGAGTGAGGTGAAGGATTTGGGTCATATGGAGACTGAGGCAGACACAATCTCACGGACAGAGCTAGCAAGAGAGGAAAGATAGCAGCAAAGACTCTGAGAGGCAAGGTCATTCCACAGCCTCTGGACTCTGCTGAGGGACAGTCCCAAAGCCACTTGAGTATTTGCAACACCTGGCATGAGGGGATGCTCTCTCCAGGGGGTGGATGATGTACGCTATAGCTGGAACCCAAAACATCCCCTAAAAGGCTCATCGTGTTGATGGTTTGCTTGCCAGCTGATGGGTTTTTGGGAAGAGATAGACTCATGAAGGTGCAGCTTCACGGAGGTTTAATGCAGTGATGAGTTCACAGCCGAATAGACTTATTAGGAGGTAGGGCCTAGTTGGAAGAAGCAGGTCACTGGGGGCATGCCTTCAAAAGGTATATTTTGTCCTGCGCCCCTTCCTCCCAGGCTCTTTCCTCTCTTTTTCCTGGCCACCATGAGATAAGCAGTTTTCCACCATCATGCCATTCTGCCATGATATTTCCACCTCACCACAGTCCTGAAGCAATGGAGCCAGCTAACCATGAACTGAACCTCTGAAACCATGAACTGAAATGAATCTTTCCCTCTTTAAATTGTTATTCTCATGCATTTTGTCACAGTGATGGAAAGCTGACTCATGCAGCATAGTGAGAATTTGACCTGAAGGATGGGGCATCTTGTGCTCCCATCACAGTGGCCTGCACTCATCAGACATCCTTCAATCTTTCTGGAGAAAGTGTCAACACTGTGCTAAGTTGGAAGAGACTGCAAGGAATTTCAAATATAGGTTTAGTAAATAGATTTTCTCTTCCATGCTATGCCACCGCCAGTATTTGTCCCAGAGCTCCATGTTGGGAGGTACCCAGGTTCCATTAGTTATGTCTGCCTTAGGTGCAAGAAGGAGGGTGGCATCTTTATATATCTGCTATCCTCCATCAAGCACTTTGTCTTATGAGTGTGAGAAAACTGAGACCAAGTATGAGAAAATGACATCTCTTGTCACCACCAGAATGCAGCAATGTCTCACTCTCCGTGCCATCCGGCCTGGGCTCTGCTCCACCCCCCTTCATGTCAGTGGGTGGCGCCAACACTGGTTCTGTAGCACAGAGTCACCCTTGCCACTTCTTCTCCCATACCTCCATGTTCCATTGCCAAGTCCTAGTCAGTCACCCACTTCCCTCCATTCCACCATCACCCTCCTGGCACATGGTTCTCAGTAAGGATCAATTTTGCCTCTCTCCCAGGAGATATTTGGTAATATTTGGAGACAGTTTTAATTTTCACAATTTAGAGGTATTCTAGTGGCATCCAGTGAGTAGAGAACAAGGGTGCTGCTAAGCATCCTACAATGCCTAGGGTGACCCCCACGACAAAGAAGTATCCAGTGTGTTCACAGTGCCAAGGCTGAGAATCTGCCCTCGTCCAAACCACCACTATGTCTTCCCTATGCAGTCTTGAAGACCTCATAATTAGCCTTCTGGCCTCCATCTGGCCCCTACATCTATTTTCTCCCCAGATGCCAGAATAATCTTGAAACATAAATCCTACAGCTATAACAGTACATATACCCAAGCTCCCTACAGTAACCCAGTAAGACCCTGCTTGCTCTGGCCCTCGGCACCTCTCTAGTGGTACCCTCCCTCTGTGTGCTCCATCTCTATGGTCTCACTCAGCTCCTTGAGGCTCCTACCTCAGGACCTTTGCATAGGCCACTCCCTCGTGGACCATACCTACCCCCCATCCCCACCTCTGCCCTGTTAGCACCTATTCATCCCAATGATCTCATCCCTTCCTTACAGAAGTCCTTCTCCTCCTCCTGACCAGGCAGAACCCTCTACGCCTGCTATAGTTTGGATCTGGGATGTCTCTCAAAGCTTGGCCTCCATGGCAGAACTGTTAGGAAGTGGTGGAAACTTTAAGAGTAGAACTCGTGAGAGGTATTTAGGTCACTGGGGGTGTGCCTTCAAAAGGGATTTTAGGATCCAAGTCATTGCTCACTCTCTTTGCTCCCTGGCTCATTAGGTGAGTGGTTTTGCTCTATCACATGCTCCTGCCGTGACATGCTGCCTCACCACAGGCCCAAAGCAACAGGCCAATTGGTTGTGGACTAGGACCTCCAAATCTGTGAGCTGATGTAAACTTTTCCTCTTTATAAATTTGTTAACTCAGTTACTTTATTATGGTGGCAGAAAGCTGACTAACACTATGCCCTCTTCATAGCACATGTTATCATCTGTAATGACATAGGTATTCATGGGGTTATTTGACGAATGACTTCTATCTTGGGTACTTTCTCTTTGCTGGGACAAAATACCCAACTCCTACAGGTAAAAGGAGGAAAGGTTTATTTTAGCTCACAGTCTGTAGTTGGCTGGCTCCACAGTAGGCAGAGGGGCAAGAGTTCATGGCACAGCAGGCAAGAAGCAGTGAGCCTCGCTGCTTCTTTCCCTATTTATTCCATCCAGGATATAAACCTATTGGTTGGTGCCACCCACACCCAGAGTGGGTCTTCCCTCTTCAATAAATCCATCCTCCACACCCAGAAATATGCTAAACCAATTAGTGGACTAATCCAGTATTACATAGCCATGATTCAGTCACTCCCCAAACCCCCTCCTATGAGGGCATGGGCTTGGAGGGGACATTTACATATAAACCATAACAACTTCCTCCTCCCAGGGTTGTGTAATTCTCACAAGACAGGAACAGTATCTGTTTTGATCCATCTGTTTTCAATGTCTAATATCTGGAACCTAGTAGCTATTGAATGAATGAATGAATGAATGAATGAGCAGCCTTGGGCCTCTGTTCCCTTTGGCTCTTCATTCACTTCATCATGACCAGGGTCTCTCCCTGATCTTTTGCCTATTTTTCTGCCCTTCAAACTTTTCCTTCTACTAATTCTTCATTAACTGTCATTTTATGCAGCAAATGGCCACATGTAAGTATTTATTGTGCTGATTAAATGTCGTTCTTTGTTCTGTGAAACAAATTCAGTTGATTTTATAATTTGCATATCCTTCTAATGATGTTGCCAGGAATGAAAAATAGTCAAATATAATGAGCTGTCTATGCTGGATGGACGCCTGGCTCTGCCTAAAGGCAGACACTGGACCAGGTGGCCTGGGGCTAGGAGTCAAAGTCAGTGGCCAACAGTCATCCAGTCCCATCCTGAGGGGGACATGCTTCCTGGCCCCACAGCAAGGACAGCCATTCATTCTCCGGTTCTGCCCAAGACTGGCTCCTTCTCCACCTACAGGTTTCTGGAGAGGCCCTCCTGGCCCCCATTTATAGAAGCTCAAAGACCAAAGTCTCAATTCAAAAAGGAGAGTGCAGACTTGGGACAAGTTAGGGTCCTCGAGGGCACCATAGAATTGTCTATCTCCTCACTCCTTGGTGCACAAGATAATTAAGCATCTTCGTGACACTAGCGAGTCACCCTTCATCAGATATCATGTTACTTGCACTTTGAAGTACTCCAATTCATGTATTTTTTTTTTTTACCACATATATTAGTCAGCTCAGGCTGCTATAACAAAGTAAAACAGACTGGGCAGCATAAATAACAGAAAGGGTTTGGTTTTGGTTTTTAGATGGGGTCTGTGGTGGACGTAATGTGGTCAGCTTGAGCCAGAACGCCCAGCTGGACTGAGTTGGTGTGATGCTGGGGTAGAAGATCCACCTGAGGGTTGTTGCTGATGCAACACAAGGCAGAGTGGGAGCCATAGCTAGTCCTCAGGCTGTCTCCCCGGAGAAGCTCTGCTGTGGCTGGTTCTCCCGAAAGGAACTCGGCTGTTCTCGCGGAGGAAGGAGCTCGGGGCCTTGCTGTCGTCAAGGATACCTGCTGTAGCTTTGGGGGAGCTCTGGTTGTGATCTCTGCTGCGAGCATCGTATCCTGGTTCCAGTGAAGGTTTCTTCAGCCATCGTTTGCAGACACAGACGTACATGGACAGTGCTGTGGGCTCTCAGCCCTCGATTGGATCTTTTGGGTCTCCAGTGCCTAGATGGACATTCAGCACTTCCTGCATTTGGCTTATGGGTGAATATTGTAGTCTATAATGTCCTCTATTAAATCTGCTCTCTTACAACCATTGGCTCTAGAAAATCTATGACAGGGTCTCACTATGTTGCTCAGGCTGGTCTTGAACTCCCGGCCTCAAGTGATCCTTCCACCTCAGCCTCCTGAGAGCCAGGACTATAGGCATATGTTACCATGTGCAGCCTAAATAACAGAAATTTATTGTCCCATGGTTCTGGAGGCAAGAAATCTGAGATCAAGGTGTTCCCAGGGTGGATTTCTTCTGAGATCCATGAGGGAGATCTGCCCAGGGCCTCTCTCCTTGATTCCTACATGGTGCCTTCTTCCTGTAGGTGCCTTCGTGTAGTCTCCCTTCTGGTGTGTCTGTGTCCAGATTTTCATCTCTTTTTTCTTTGTGGTACTGGGGATTGAACCCAGGGTCTTCACACTGGGCTATATCCCTAGACCTTTTTGTATTTTTTATTTTGGGACAGGCTCTTGCTAAGTCACTGAGTTGCCCAGCCTGGGCTTGAACTTATAATCCTCCTACCTCAGCTTCCCAAAGTTCTGGGATCCAGATTTTCTCTTCTTAGGAAGACCCAAGTTATACTGGATCAGGGCCCACTCTAATCTCCTCATTCTAATTTAATTACCTTTCAAAGACTCAAGAGGATGAGGCCGAGCCCAGAGCCATGCGTCACATGCCCGGGGTCACACAGTGGCACGGAGGCAATGGCATGGTGGCACGGTGGCATGGTGGTGGATATAGAGGTGCCTCTCCTGTCTCCTTTCGAAAGAGATCCTGGAGGTAAGCAGTGGGGTGTATGGCCTCCCTTACTCCCATCTCCTGCACCAGAACACAGAGAGGCTGCAAGAGCCAAGCAAGATGCCATCCTACTTCTAAAGCTGGTAGAAAGCCACCTGCTCCCAGGGGAGTCAGGTGTCTTTGAAGAGAGTGTGGCAAGAGCCCTGGGCCCCTGCCCTGGCCCATGCTGACGTGGCCCATTCTGACCATGCCCACGGGCACCTGAGCACCAGGCCTGCCACACCCTCGTGTATATCTATGAGGACCCACCATCCTCTGAAGGGGTCCTGGAAGCTGGCTGGTGGCCTCCACCACCTTCAGGGCTAATAGTTTGGCCCGCAGGGCAAAAGGAGGCTTAGGGCTTGACCTGGTCTTGTGGGTCAATGGCTCAAAGCACAGCTGTTTATTTTCGTTGGGGCCCTCTCCTGTCCTGGAGGGTGTGACAGGGTCTGGTGAGGTCTTTCAAGGGCTGATGGAGAGCAGGCAAGGGAAGGCTGCCCACTCTGGTGGTGCTCATGCCAAGGATCTGGGGCCAGGAGGGGGCACCTCAAAGCAGGGCCTCACTTGTCTTATGGCTGGAAAGAGACTGTCCACTTGCAGAATGCTCTCTCACAGCCTGCCCACCTTCCAGGCCTATTTTCCAAGGTGAGCACTGGCACTCGAGGCCAGCCTGTTCCTCCCTCAGTGAGTGGGCCCCCAGCCAAGACCACACCTTTGGTCTTCACAGGTGATAACGGCAACCCTGGGTACCGGGTCTGTGTGATGAAATGTACAGTATGTAAGTCTGTGTGCGTTTCCAATCATTGTCGCCAGGTGCCAGGGAACAGCACAAAGCAAAGGTCCTGGAACCAGTCAGATCTGGTTCTGCTCTTTCAAGTTTTTATCCTCTGAGCTTTGAATGCTTCATCTATAAAATGGGGATAATAAGGCATCCTAAGTTTGTTGCTAGGATTAAATGAGATAGTGACACAAAGCACCATCAGTATGGTGCCTGATAAGCCTTCAATAGGTTTATTAATATTCATGAGGAGTGGGGAGCCAGAAGGCACAGGGCTGTTCTGTAGATGGGAGCTGCCAGTTCCCTTGACACAATTGGGTCCCCTTGGCAATTTACATTCTTGAACACTAGTCTCACAACTAGTTACCTGACATCTTTGAAGTTTCTAGAAACAGACCTCTCTTACATGCATACCTTGTATCCCCACCTGCTTAAGTTTACACACGTGTGTGCCCACACACATATGCCTACATGTGTATGGCCATGTGCATAAGCTTAGACATTCAGGCACAGGACTGAACACACACTGTAAAGCACTTTCATACACACCAGTGTCTTCACGAATGTGCACTCTTACACATTCAGACATGCGCATAGTGAGGGTGAGATGCCTGGAGAGTGTCCTGCCTTCCTGCCCCGCCACCACCCATTTAACCCAAGAGCTCTGGGCTACCTCAGTGCGAGTGCAGACACTTGGCCTGGCATGGTGACCACAGAGGCTCCTGGTGTGCCCGACTTACCCACCAGGACCTTAGCACCGTGGAGAGGTGTTAGGGAGCCAGGTGCTCAAATGAGAGGCCAAGCCAGAGAGAAGTCACCTGGCTTTGCTTTCTGGCTACAAAGAGTGTTCAAACCTTGGGGGCCCGGCTCCTGTGGGTCACGCCCAGGACAACTTGGGGAGAGAGAAGGGAATTGACACCCATTCTACTATGACTAATAAAACTGCATGTCATGAAAATATACCGCAATTCTTCAGTTGTACACTGCAAAGGGTGCATTTTATTGTATGTGAGCTACACCTCCATTGAGCTTTGTACCTCTCTACTTCACACTCGTGTAGGACATTCAGTAAGGTCCTAAAGTGGACCCACTCCATGTGTGAGGATAGGAAGTGTGGGGCCTGGCTGGAAGTCATGCAGCTGCTCAAGGGTGAAGACAGCCCCAAACTCCACTTAGCAAGACTGGCAGGCTGGGCCATGCCTCCTTTTACTCACTCAGTCTCTATTCTTTCTCTTAGTCCACCAAAAAACAGATGTCCAGTACCTAACGCGACTGGAGGTTCCTAAACCCCAGTATTCAGCAGCAAGGCGACCAGGATGCTTATTAAGATGCTTCGGGAGCCTGCTGTCCCGTCGCGTCTCAGTGGGCGGGGCGGGCACCTGCGCTCCGGCCACCGGCCCAGCGGGCGACCCCGGAGGGCGAGGCCGGGCTGCGGGAGGGAGGGAGCGTGCGGGCGCCTGTGCACCGGCGCAGGACGAGGCTGAGTCACAATGCGTCTGTGCTCCCGTATTAATAGAAACATAAAACCCCGGATCAGCCATTTCTTCCCCCTCTGGACGAGTCCGGACGACACGGGACTGTTCTCCGGCGACTCTGACCTCTGCCGCATATTGAACGAGAGGCGGACGGGTCACACGGACACCTGATTAATTCGCCCTCCCCGCAAGGGGGACGCTGGGGAGACCTCGGAGCGCAGATCTCTCCACGCCGCAGCGCTATCAAGGTTGACCGGCGACCGCGGCGGAGGACGCGGGGGAGGGGCGAGGCCCGGGGGCGGGGCCTCGGTGAATGGCTAAATTAGCGCGTCCTTTGTTCGCCTGTCAATAGGTGCTTCCAGGAGAGCCCCGGGGGGCCGAGGAACTTTGTTTGACCAAAGCGTTTAAACAATCCCCTTGCAATCCTGTTTGCACTCTTCATTTGCTCAGTAAACCTGCCCCTCGGAAGTAGCTCTGGGGTAAACTCGGGCCCAGCTGCTCGGAGATTGCCTCGCAGTCTGCCTGAGACCCGCTGGTCTGCCGGGGCTCCTTCGGGCCCTCCCACGCCTGAGCTGCAGCTCCAAACGTACACAAGGACCCGTCCGAGGCTCGTGCACACAGATAACGTCCCACCTGACCTCTTCTTGCCGGACAGGTGGGAAACATCCTAGTTCAAGTTCATGCTGTCCTTTGGCCAAGTACCTGACTTTTCAAAGGTCGAGCAGTTGCAAGGTTCTCTGTGGGCTCAGGAGGACGCCCCTCCTCCCTCTCCACTTCCCAGGCTGCTGTGGAAACCGCCAGCTTGGAGTGTTGGCTCGGATAATCGCGCTTGTAACACTTCCTGCTAAAAAGAGTCTTCGAACCTTGGGGTTTGTGTGACTGGGGGTCCCTCACTGCACTCGAGTCAGGCAGGGACATCAGTTTAGGTCCTGCTGCGGGGTCACCCATTTCACCGTTGCTGCCACCAGGTTTACCCATGAACCCTGATGTCCCCTTAGCATCGCTGGCTACTCTACCAGCCGCGCCCAGAGCTGCCATTTCTACTGAGGGAAAGCAGACTCAGTTTTGGAGACCGACGCCGGAAGTGGGGGCAGGCACCTTGGCGTTCTTTCCCTTTGACCTCTGAGGTTCTTTTCTCTCTTTCCCCTGGGGTCCAGGCTGGCACCGATGGCCCTGAGTTCTGTGGAACACAGCAGGGTCCTCAGTCACATATTCTCCCTCTTGATGACCCTCCATGTGGCCCAGCTTGCACATCACATTCTGTGTCCTCTCTACCCTATATCAGCTTAGAATAATCCCACACTTGGGCCTCTGGGAATTGCCCTTGATTTAGAAAGAGTAATGTGCAGGATGTAGGAAACCTGCTGGAAAGCCTGGCTTTTAGGGCATAAATCAGTGGTAAAACACTTGCCTAGCATTTGTGAGGCCCTGGGTTCCATCCCCAGCATTGTGAAAACAAATAAACAAAAAAACAACCTTTTGCTGTGAGGTTGGGACCTCTAACCTGACTCTCTGCTCACTTTCTCTCTGTGTCTGATTACAACCTTAATCTTCCCCCAGGCACTGGAGGGGGCTCTGGCAGTCTGGCAGAAATGTCACATACAGGAAGAAAACAAAACAACAAAAGCCAGGTAGATTCCTACATCCTAAATGCATTATCCTGATAAACGTGTGACTCTGTCCTGAGGTAGGATTCAGGGTCCTGGTAAGGGCACCAGGTAGAACACAGGAGTGTGTGCAAATACCTCCACCCCAGCCCGAGAATCTCCTAGCATCCAGGGGAAGGCAAAGGGCCCGGGCCACTCTGCACAGTGAGTGGCCAAGTGCCTCTTGGGCAGGTCTAGTGCCCAGCTGGATGGCATTGGCCCTGACAGCAGTAGTTTGCCCCATGTTCCTCTTCCCAGTTAGCTTCTGTGAGAGCAGCAGTTCGCATGCTGATAGACACTGACCCTGGGAAGAAGGGACACAAAGGGATCCTGTCCCAAGCATGGATTTCTGATAGGCAGAAGGATAAAGACCAGAGGACAAGGGTGTGACAGAGAGGAAGACTGGGCTCCTGACCTCCTCAGGTTCCACGTCACTGACCCCACCCCTGAGAGATTTTAAGAGAAGATGGAGAAAGTAAGAGAGGAGGTGGGAGCCTGAGCCCGATAGGCCTTAGAGTCCCCCCTCCCACCCAGACTGCCCCTGTGCCAAATTGCTTGTCCCCTTCTTCCTCAGTTTCCCAGCTGTGGAGTGGCCATCAAGCTGGAGTCAAAGGGAGGGTGTGAGAGCGCTGAGACGAAAGTACACCACAGTTAGGAGATCAAAAGCAATCTTTTGCTCGCTGCTGGCAAGGGTGGCTGGCACGAAGGTCAAGATAAAACTCAGGAAGGGGGAGGAGGGAGCTGAGGGGTGTTTTGTTTAGTGCGGCCAACTGGCCGCGTTGCCTCGGTAGCTGAGAACGTCAGCTCTGGTCACGCTTGCCTCAGCTCCAATCCTATTACTCCATGCGGTTGGGCTCCCAAAATAGCCCCTGTCAGCCCCGTCATCACAGTTCAGCGTTTCCTCCTCTGGCCATTTATTGTTCGGTGGACAGTCATCATTAACCCCTCATCTGCCAGCCAGCCAGGACACCTGGGCTGAGAGTCCGCTGATCTCCACAGGCAGATCCAATGGGCGATGCGTGGGCAGAGCTCTGAGCCTGTCCCAGACATTGAAGGCCTCTGCTGTTTCCTTTTAACTCTTGCAAGCAGTGGCCCTGCACTTTTGGAGAGCTATCTGCATTTGGTGGAGGAGGAAAGCCTGTCCCGAGGGGGTGAAATGACTTACTCAGGGTCATCAGCCAATGCACGGCTGATTCCAAGGCTGGGCTTTGTCACCATGTGCTGCAACCACTGCTTTCCACCCAGCAGAGATGACAGCTCCTCCCCGCTGCCCTCCTCGAGCCTCTGTGGGTAACATACTCTGGCCTGCCGCGAGCACGGTGGCCCAGCTCTAGCTGTCTCCATGGTCGCATAGGTGTTAGGGAGAAACCTGGATTGCGGGGCTCTGCCGCAGACAACCTGATTCGGTAGCCCGACGGCAGAACCCAGGAACCTGTATTTCCAACCAGTCCGGCACAGGAGTGTGGTCACAGGAACTGCACCTGCCCTGAGACTCTGCAGTCTCACGGGGAAGAAAAGAAAACCGACCTCCGTGCAGCCCGGCTTGGCATTCGGCACATTAACCCAGGCCGATGAGGTTCTTTTCAGCACAAGTCAGTGTAGCAGATGAGAACGTGGTGATTCCTTCCATTGCACCAGATTGTCTCCTGAATGAAGACAGTTAACCATCTTTACAGCAAAGACCAGGCTGAAAAATTGGCAAGTGAGTGACAGACCTGGGTACGGCATAGGTCCCCCGCAGGGAGGCAGCTAGGCCAGCGGCTGTCAGGCAGATGTACAGTTGCTGGGAGCTAGAATGAGGTGCTGTGGGTCACAGGGCTGGCGCAGAGCCCAGTGCTAACGCTAACACCTGAAATACGCCAAGGCTTCAGGATGTGCAGGTCGGTCCAGGAGCCTGCTATTTATGAACTCATTGAGACTGTGAAGCAGATTCTGTTATCATCCCCATTTTGCAGGGGAGAAGCAGAGGAACTGAAGTTATTTGGTACTGGGAGCGGCATAGGAAACCAAGCATCTGCTTTCAAGCTTTTGTCTAGTCATCCTTAGATGTGATCAGCGGGGACAGAGGACTCCTGGTCTGTTGCCGGGGAGCCCTGGCCTGCTGCTCAGGCCATCCCAGTTTCTCTACTTTCTCTGTGGGGACCCTTCTGCCCTGACACACTGGACAATATCCTGTTGGGCCTTTCTTGTGGCAGCCCCTGCACCAGCCACACTGGTTCCTGCAGGCCAGGTCCCTAGAGCTCCAGCTTCCCCAAGCTACCACAGGCCCAGCTTTTGTGAAACTTGATGAGCTGCTGCCTGGCAGCCCACAGGCCTCTGCCTAGGCACACCTCAGGGGGTTTGTTGGTTTGGTTTTGTGTATTTTAGCTCCAGTACAAGTGTGGGTAAGAGGAGGAAGGGACTTAAGAGTTTCATAAAAGGACAATTTACAAAGTTAAGGCCTGTGTATAGGACACCAAGAAGACTCAGTCTCACCTCTAGACCTAAAGAGATGAGGAAGCAGTGAAATAGATCTCAAAGACAGGGCCAAGGGATGGGGGCCTTCTGATAGGCAGGAAACTCACCCCAGTAGATAGTGGGCACTCCTCTGTGGGTGAGACCCTGCACTCCTACAATGGACAGGGCCTCTTGATGTGGTCCATTCTGACTCTGGGGCATGAGACCGGAGTGGAGGGAGAAAAGGGTCTAGAAGGATACAGAAGCTGTCCAAGCCTACTGTGACCCAGTGTGCTCTGCTGGGTCCTCAACAAATGTCATTATTTCAACCCAAACCAGCCTGAGCAGTGCAGAGAAGGTAGCAAACTTCAAGTTACTAAGCCCCACAGAGACTTGCTAACATTCTCCCTACAAACTACTGAGATGTTTTGGAGCACAACAGACTCCAAGTTTCTCAAAGCTCGGAGACCGTTCAAAGCCTCCACGTCCCTCACTGTGGGTTTCAGGGTCACAAAATGTGAACAGAGCCCTTGATTTTTTCACCCCAAGTTCTCCCAGCAGGTTGATTCTAACAACAGCAACACACAAGCAAAGACTGGCAGGTAGAATCAAAGCATGGGCAGGGCTTGGAGGGTGCAGTCCAAGCCACTAAAAAGGACACCCTGAGACTTGCAGCTGATGTGAGGGCCACTTGTCTCCACCAGACTGCTCAGGAGGCTTCTGTAGGCAAAGCCACTTCGACTCAGTGTCTTCAGTACATTCTGTCCCAACTTTGGGCTCTGGCCCTTCTATCCCTTCTACCACTTGATCAGTGGGCTGGCCAAGGGCCCAGAACACCCTGTGCACCTTCTCTCTGCCCCCCGAGTATGGGACAATAAAGCACCTCCCCCTGAAAATAATGCCCTGTATCCCCTCAGCTGCTGCTGATTGCTCCAAAAATTCACCGTTAGCTGCTGTGTGGCTTAGCATGCAAATGGGTCTCAGAGCTCCACCCGAGAATATCTCCTGATAAAGGAAGAGTGAGTGATTCACAGGTCCAGCTCAACTGCTCAACCCTCAGAAAGCTCTTAGGCTCATTTAGCTGAGAAGCCCGACTGTCATTCTGAGGTATGAGACTTGCCCATCTCTCGATTCTGTCGCTTTCTTTGGCCAGTGGGGTTTCCCCAAGGGCTAAGAGAGACCAAGCCCCGCCAGCTCCAGGCTTACTTTGCTGCTACTCCCACTCGGGCTTTTTCCCGGGACAGAACAGGTCCTTATCATAGTTCCCAGTCCGGGTGTGCGTTCTGAACAAAGGAAATGAGCTGGCTGCATGCGCAACCCCTTACCACCGAATCAGCAGCACCTCCCACTCCCACCCCGACCCTGACCGTGGGGCTCTTGGCCCCGAAGGAGGACCAGGGCTATTTCCTGTGTCTGTCAGAGCGAAGAGCCCCTGCTGCCTGAAGGAGGGAGAGTAGGTGTCAGGGAGATCAGCAGAGGAGCAGGCAGAATGCCTCTTGCCATCCTGCCTCGGCGCGACTCTCTTGTTTGACCATCAGGATACCACACAGGGGCTCGGGTATGACAGAGGCCCCTGGACTTGTGATTAAGGGTGCATCCACATGGAGCCACGGGAAGCTAAAACCAAGGAAATTAAGTGAAAAATGAGTTTAACACAACTGACCTAGCAAACGTCACAGCTCAGCCTGACCTGCTATTCACAAACAGCTGGACAAATTCAGCGAACATGAGGCTTATTCTATAGTACAGCGTGTGTCTCTTGCGGGATTTTTGACTACTCTCCTGAAGGTGGCGAATAGAAGGGCTGTCCTATATCATTACCCTGGGAAAAGATCAAAGTTCAAAATTCTATGCGTGGTTTCTACCGAATGTGAATCATTTTTGTACCATTTTAAAGTTAAAAAAAATCGTAAGTCAAACCAATGCCTGTTCCCTCCACTCAATGGAAATCTCCTCCTGGCCAAGAAATTGGTATTAATTAAGGCAACAACCACCTCTCTACATCACCTTAATACAGGAAATTGATTTCTCTCTCACATAAAGCTCAACATGGCTGCTGTCTGTCCCCATATGTACAGGACCATAGACCGCTCCACCCTGAACATAATTCCCAGCATCTCCCTCAGCTACGCTAGCTGCTGTGTGGCTTAGCCTTGGGCTTCGATCACACTTACCATGCAAATGGGTGTGTTAGTGAATTGGCACTACTGTGCAAATGCGTTTATCAGAGCTGGAAGGCTCACTTAGCTGAGATAACCTTCTTTCCAAGGGGTTGTTCCAAGGCACATGTGGCTATCAAACATTACAAATGTGTCTCATAAGACAGAAGAGGTGAGTTTTTAATTTTACTCAATTTCACCAATTTAGCTAGCTGCCTGCATCCAGTGGTTGCCATCTTGGATAGCATGACCTTGATGCTGTCCACCAGATCCTCTGATTCTAGACGGAAGACAAAGAAAAAGAGGCCACGGAGGAAGAAGAATTATCAATCAAGCTTGTAAGTGGTGTGCATGTCTCTTGCCTGTGCCCCACTAGCCAAAACTGATCGCTTGAGCACATCGCTATCGCTCCTGAAGGGCACCTGGATGGAAGCAAGGAACAAGTTTCGATGAGAGAGCCACAGGCTTTGTCACACATTGTGCAGATTCACCTCCACACTTCCCAAATCTGGATGGAGGTTCCTGGAGGAGACTGGCACTCGGGAAGGGCAGACCTAAATATGAGTAAGAGCTGTGTGTTCGTATGAACAAACATATGAAGCAAACAGACATATCTGGAAGAATTTCAGCAGATCCATTTTCTGCCCCAAGCCACTCTTTTTCCCAGGAGCTGCTGGCAGGTCCAAAGTACCTCCCCAACCTCAGCTTCTCCTGCCAGAATCCAAATCACAGGGCAAAATGCAAAACTTCAAATAACAGGAAAATGGTATGTATCTAAACAGGCGGTATTGACCCCGTGAGGAGATAAGCAGAGTACAAAGTGCGAGGGGTACACCAAAACTCCTGCCAAGCGGGGCCCTGGGGTCAGGACAGAGCGGGGGAGATCCCTTCCTCTGACTCTGTGTACAGACCGGCCACACAGCAGAGGCTCTGTGGAGAGGGCCACCGAAGGACCCCGGGGAGAGGGGTGGACAGGTGCCCTGGCTGTGGTCAGGGTGCTGCACGGCTGCCCTGCCTCCACCTCTCATCTGCTGCAGATCCTCCCTGCTCTGAGCTGCTGGAGCCTCTGGGACAGTGAGAGGCCTGTGTGCAGAAGCGCTGACCTGGACTGACTCTCATCTCTGCTCCAACAGACTGACAGACTTCAACACGCCCTTTGACCGGTTCGGCCAACTATGGAAGGCACAGGAAGCCGCAGACCTGGCGCTTCCTGAGACGGGAGGACAGAACCTGGATTTATGTGACCGGTCAGAGTGGGAGAAGCAGGAGAACACCCGCCTGGCAAACTTGGCTCATCTCATCCCCGTGCTGAGGACCTGTGGCCTGTGGAAGTCGCCACGGTCCCCACAGACAGACTCAGAGCTGGTAAGGGAGGACCTGTGCCCAGCCACCGGCCAGCTGTGGGGAGGGACCTGGGAAGCCTAATAGCTAGTATCTACCAATGTCTGTGGCGTGGGACTCCCCTTTCCTGCAGTGCCACGATGGTGTCAGAGCACCGCGTGGCGCCCCGAGCCCGGAGTCAGAGGGAGACAGACACACCTGCTCTGCGGGCCAGGCCCTGTTTATCTTGTCACCTGTGGTATCAGAAGGGCCCCGCCAGGGTTGGGCGCTCAGCGCTCAGCGTGCTCCGACTGACGAATGAATGCAGATTTGATGAGCGCACTCGCAGAGACTGGCGCCCGGGGCTCTCCTGGAACCTCTCACATTGAGAGGGGAGCAACAGTGACACTGAGAGAAGTGAGAGGCCAGCACACAGCACGCCGGACTGAGTGTATCTTCATATCCAAAAACTCCCTCCTCCCTTAACCTCGCAGACAAGGGTGAGACTCGCTGTCCTGGGAGGGTCCCACTTCTTCTGACCGCTTTGACACCACTAGGTGGACTGGAGGAAAGCACTAGAAAAACACTACGCACCCCAAGCCCCCTTCCCACCCTGTAGCACATACCACGCCCTCCTGGAGACACCTCGCCCGCTCACTCCCTTCCAAGGCACCAGGAAGAAGGGGAAGGGGCCTCGGTCTACCACTCAGGGCAATACTAACTGGCCGAGTTAGTCAGCTTTCTGTCACTGTGACAAAATACCTGAGAACATCAACTTCGAAGGAGGACAGGCTTATTTTGGCTCATGTTTTCAGACACTGCAGGTGACATTCGCTTGGCCCTATTGCTGTGGGCCTGTGCTAGCACGGTACCTCATGGTTGGAGCCATGCTAGAGAAGCCTCGACTTCGTGGCAGCCAGGAAGCAGAGATAGAGAGCAAGGGACTGGGGTCCTCTCCAAGGACACCCCGTGACCTGACTTCTTCCCTCTAGTCCCACTCCTAAAGGGTCTGCCATCTCACGACAGTATCACTGGCCGACACCTAAGCCTTTATTCACCACGTGAGCCTTTAGGGACATTGCAGATCCAAATGCAGCGGTGGCAGAGGTCACTGTGGCCAGTGTGGAGAGTCCCTGGCCCTGGGTCTTTCTTCTTGCCCGTGTCTCCCAGGTCAGGGCCTGCCAGTCCCTGCCATCCCAGCAGGCCGCCCTGAGAGGAGCAGGCCACCCACCTCTGCCCCTGCCAGCCACCATAGAGAGCAGCAGGCTGGGGCTGCCTGAGGTCGCCTGCCAGCACCGAGTGCACCTCTGTTCGGGTCAGATGCCGTGTGGGCACACCGGGGTCCCCAGAGCAGGGCTCAGCCGATGCTGTGGCTCCTGCTGACTCGGTCAGTGCTCTTCCAGGTAGTTCTTCTGCTCCACGTGGAGCAAGGGGGCAGGCTCCCCAGAGGGTCCAATATGACCTCACTGCCAAGCTGGCACATCTGGCTTTGGCTCAGGGGCTTACCAGGGTGCAGGTCCCAGGTCCTCTGAACTCCATCCAGGCCTAGAATGCTGCATCACTTCTAGCCCCGGGTCCAAGGGGTGGGGCACGCAGCGCCTCCTCCTGACGGAGTGCCAGATCCCCATGCAGGAGAGCAGGCCCAGGGGGAGGCGCTGCTGTGTCACCTGCAGAAAACACAACATGGCCTGGCAGAGGGACCCCACAGCCATGATACCACCTGCCTTTGAGGTAGACCACAGACGGCCAGGCTTGGATGGACTGATCGGAAAGCATTACTAAGAAAATGCTGGGTGACTGTCCAATAATAATATATTATTTGATCAGTTACTGTGTGACAGGGACTATCCTAGGGAAATGCATGGTTTTTCTTTTCTTTCTCCTAATAACCTTATGGAGTAGGGACTTTTACTGAGCCCCGGACATAGCCATGGGGCTTTGGGCTTCTTTCTTGGAAAAGCCATGTGGTCAAAGAAGGCTAAGTGGCCCCAGGTTCATCGGGCTGATCATAGGCCTGCCTGGACCAGAATGCTGGGGAAACCACTTACAAGCTGTGTCCCTTCATGCCCGAGGCCCTCTGAGCTCCTCAGTTTTCTTGACTTTGTAATGCAATAGTGGACTTTCAGGGAAATGACCCAGAATCCTGCGTACTAGGTGCCAGGCAGGAGGTTACTGACAAACTTTTCTTTTGCCCCTTGGGAAGGAAATGTGAAGACCATGCACGTGACAAAACACTATTGTTCCTCACGAGGGTGAGGACAGTAGAAGTCTAGTAATGCTGGGATTAAAGCCAACAGAGCAGGGGCTGTGGCTATAGCTCAGGCTGTGGGAGAACGTGTACTTAGCAGAGTATAGGCAAGGTCCTGCGTTCTGTCCCCACCACCAAAAACAACGACCTACAACCAATAGCATGCCCTCTGGCGAAGGCAATGGGCAATGGTCGTAGCTGTTTCCTGAGTGCCCACTGCGTGCCAGTGCATGACAGGCTCCCTTCCAACAAAGCTGCAGGGTGCTCTAAAGGATTCAGATCTGGGGAGTGCAAGCGACAGATCTGAAGCAGTCACCACAGAAGAGAGTCAAGCCCAGTGCCCTTTCATCCCCTTGTCCCCAGTGTCTTACCGTAGCTGGTGAGAGGCGCCGCTGAACACATCTCTGCCATGCAAAGAAGTAGCTTGGGAGTCCCCCTGGGACAGGAGGAGACACCGTGCTGTGATGACACTAATGAGTTCTTGCCTTCTAGCCGACCATTACCAGACCCAGACTCCTCAGAGACCACAAGCCCCTGCCAGCACCTCTCTGATCTCATCCCCCCCCACCCTGCCCTACCCATCAGTCCTCTGGCTTCGCTTGCCATTCATGTTCCCTTCTCAGGGCCTTTGCACCTCCTTTCCCTCAGCCTGGAGCACACGGGCCCCTGGTCTTGGTGTGGCGCATCCTTCACTTCACCCAGGTGTCCACTCGAGAGCCCCTAGTTCCGAGAGACCTCCCTAACTACGCTCTACTACCACATCCCACTTTCCATCCCCTCATCTTGCCCCCTGTAACATTGAGCACTATCTGGCATTATACCGTATATCCATCTCTTTATTTACTTTTATTATCTTTCTTCCCCCTCACAGTGGCACAGGCACAGCCCTGGAAGGCAGAGAATTTACTTGCACTGGTCATTGCTGTATCTTTGGAGCTTCATGCAAGGCTTACACATAATAGGTACTCAATAAATAGTAGGTCAAAATACCTCACACACACACAGAAAGACCCGATTGACTGATGTGATGGTTAATCTTGACTGCCAAGCTGATTGGCTCGGGAGACAGCCAGATCAGTAAAGCACACTTCTGGGTGTCTGGGCAGGTCATGAATGTGTGACTTTGGGGACTATGAGGGTCCTGGACCCCTTTCTTTCAGACTCTTCCCCTGCTCTCTGCTTCTTAGCTGCTGTGAATTGACCATGGAATGAAAACACTGAAACCATGAACCAAATATACTTTTTCACCTTCGAGTTGTGTGTGTGTGTGTGTGTGTGTGTGTGTGTGTGGTACTTTGACTTAGCAAGGGAAGGCTGGCAAATACGCAGGACCAAAGGGAGTCCAGGAGTATGAGAAGCTTGTGACTCAAAGCTTCACCCTGAAGGAGAATCTGCTTAGACCTTTGTTTTTCATCAAAGCTGCTCTGACCCGCCTGGCCAACAGCCACATCTTAGCTCCCTGAGCTCAGGACTGTTAGCAAACAGAGCTCCTACAGCAGAGCAGGTTGCTTCTAGGCAGTGAGCTATGCAGTCGTCAAGGTCCCTCACCCAGAAGGGGATCCTGGGTTTGGCTTAACACCACACAGTCTAGAAATTCTTAACTTTTCCACAGACGGCCCACATTTTCAATGACGCCGGGCTCTGCAGATGCTGCAGCCCACCCTGTCTGAAGAACTGACCGATGGTGGGTAGGCCTGCGGGCTTTATAGATGCTGGGTATTTGTGCAGAGGGTCTTGTGGGTGCTGCCCAAGGGGCTGCCAGTCAAGAGGAAAGGCCAGCAGGTGACGAGGGAGGTGACACTGAGCCTGGGAGAGCAGGCTGGGAGCAGAGAGAGCAGCATTGTAGGTCTGCTGTGTGCTGGGTGCTACTGGGACCCCTGAGTTAGGATCCGCCCTGAGAAATCTGGTCCCTCAACCTCTATCTTTTCTCCCTCAACGAAGCCCAGAATTGACGCAGGAAAGGGGGCAGGGCAAAGCAACATGGGTGGTCTCAGAACTACCAGACCTAGACCCGGCTGGAGCCCTGGGAGCCAGGACCTGCTGCAGCCAGGGAAGGCGACAGCTCCAAGCCAAGGGGCTTTGCTATTCCACAGGCCTGGACAGTGCTTTGGGGTGACCAGAAGCCAGAGTTGACACAGAAGCTGCCGTGGACAATAGTACCCTTCCAGCCATTGTGGCGGTTGTGGTGGAAAGAAGAGAAAGCAAGTGCCCCAGGAGGAAAAGAAGACATCCCTTTTGAAACCTCCTGTCTGCTCCCTCCCTTGCAAATCCCCAGTCATTTACTGAAACCGATGATGGCCAGTAACACACGTGTATCGCTTTCCATCCTCATAACCACCCAGGGGTGTTACTAACCCACATTCGACGAGGAAACAGAGGAGAAGAGATTTGGAGCCCAGCAAGGGGAGAGAGCCTCGGACAAGGCACCTGCTCCGTCCAGGCTGCTTTGCCCCATCAGGACCCATCCTGGGGCCTTGGAGGAGGTGGCGGGGCCCTGGGGATCCCTGGCGGACAGCAGAGGGGACGGGAGCTGGGCAGGAAAAGAGCCTCCCGCTCCGTGCTCCACATCTGCGCGGGGGCTCGGCGCGGCAGCCTGCGTTTCCGCCTCCTCCGGGACTCTGCCGAGCGGATGCGCTGCCTGCGTGTGAACAGGGCTTGTTTTCCCTTCACGCCCTCGGGCTCCGTTTTTATGAAGCACTTCCTTCTGTTGGCGCTATGGGAATATTCATTCCTGGCTTGCACAGCGCACGGTTGACAGTTGGGCTGGGAAATGTACCGGCGGCTTAATTAGGGCATCGCCAGACCTGCCAAGTTCCCGCCCGCCCCTTGGCCGCTGCCCTGACCCCAGGGACCCCAGGACTGGCCCGAGCTGAGGGACAGAGCATGGGTGTCCCTGTCCTGGGCACACCGCAGGGCCCTGCTGCCCAGCCTGCCCTCGCCTCTCCTCTGTCACAGGAGCCTGTCCCAGCATGTCCAGCCAAGGCAGATACCTGATTGTCCTCCTGTGCACGGGTCCTCTTTGCTACCTGCACAGAGGCCCCTATTCCTAGCAGTGGACTCGCTGGAATTCCTTCTGCTCCCTCTCCCCAGACCTGCCATCCCAGGCCTCCTGGGCGGTCCCGAGCGGACGATGGAGAGTCATAGTCGGCCGGCATCACATGTGAGCTGCCCCCGTCTTGGAAGGAAGCTGGGGCAGTGTTAGCAGGAAGGCTGGCTTTCCCCTCACACCAAACTGACAGCTTCAGGAGGGGCCTAGGATGCCTCACACCCCAAAATTTAAGCGACCATTGCAGAAGGAGCTGACCTAGTTGAAAATCAAATGTCAAGACACAAAATAAATATTGAGAATTCAACTGCATATGATATTAAAATCCTGCTATATAAAAAAACTAGAAAAAATATTTGCAACACATATGGTAAAGGGTGAGTTTCCTTAAATGCTAAAGCACTCCTACAGCGAGCGCGAAATCAACAGCCCAGGGGGAAAGTGAGCAAATAGCAGCAGACCGATCATGGAAAAGAACCCCGGATGGCTTCTGAAGAACGGAGGAGATGTGCAGGCTGACGGTGACAGAAATATGGGTGGGGGTGGCGGCGGCTTGCATCAGAGACACATCCTGCAGATGTGTGGCCCAGGGGAGAAGATGGGTGCAAGGAGGTTTTGTGCTGGCTCCCCCCGGTCCCAGTGCGATGTCAGCAGCTGGTGGCCGGCCTGGTGCTCAGGAGCAGGGAGTCAACTGTCTTGTAAGCGTAAGAGCCGGGGAGGGCTTTCATCAGACTCCACAGAGATCTCAGCGGCACCACCCATCTTCCAGCTGTGTGACCACTGGCAGCTTATAGTCCCTGAGCCTCAGTCTTTCCAGCTACAAACCGAGCACTCTGTTTCCCAGGAAGATGAAGGTGTGGTCAGGGAATAGCACAGCAAGATCAAGGGCAAGACCAGGCGAGGGTAGGGGGGATGGAGGGGTTAGTACAGTAAGGAGAGGGGCGCATGAGGCTGGGAGAGATTGTCTTAGGGTTGAAAATGGTTCTGTTACCCACTAAGTCAGTTCATCAGACACAGACCCAGGATGACTGAGAGAATGGGATGGGGAGGGAGTTGGGCTCGGAGACTCCATTTTCAGAGTGGAAAGAAGGACAGGGTCCAGATGCAAAGATGTGTCTCCACTGAATTTGGGATGGGGGAGATGAGAGCATCTGTTGCCTGAGAAACAGTCTTGAGTTCCCAGTGCCCTGGCTGTGTGGGCAGCCTGGTACTTGGCTAATTCTCTTGAGTGCTTTATAGGACCCAACCTGGCGTAAGTCAAGGTTATGCTTGTAGTTTTGAGACAAAACCAGAGCGCAACAGAGAGATGAGCCAACACCCAGGATCTCAAAAATGAGATAGATGTGGTGGCATTTAACCTGGAGCTGCAAAGATATCAAAGCCATAGCAACAGTCCAGAGCATCATTGTGAAGAAGGAAGCAAAATGCTGGCCTGAAAGAAGCCCAGTGCCACAGGCTGAGGAACGAGGCTAAAAGGAAAATAGATCCCGAGGGGAGAAGCTGGGTTTCGGCCTCAAACATGTGCCTGTGAAGAAGTGCCTGGCATACAGGGGCATCCAACAAAAATTTCTCAAATGCAGAAACTGAGAAAGGCTTGTGAGACTCCAAGGCTGAGCCGGAGAATGAAGCAAGGGTACAGGAACATTGTGACTGTGAAAAGCGACACCATGGAGGGAGCACGAACATGGTGGAGAGATCTTCTGCCAGCCTCACCGCCTACTGGGCTGGGCCCTGTGCATCTTACTCTTGTAACCCCGGAGAGTTTGCACAGCCCATGGGTGCAGTAAGTGGGCACCCCGCTCCCCCTGATATGTAATCTAGACGAGAAGAAGATGCTTTGCTGGGAGCCCAACAGCTGAGTGCAGGCTCCCTGGATTCCATAGTGTTGCTTTCTTTTATGGCTTCAGACACGTGATTTCCACAGAACGGGAAACCCTACTAACCTTGGCTAGAGAAAAGGAAAGGTTAATGGGGTTTCCGAACTCAATTTTTCAGGGCTCCGTGGAGGAGCATAGAGGGTAGGGGTTGAAGGAGAAGCCAGGGCAACTTTGAATACCTTAGAAACAGATTGCCGCAGAATTTCAGCTAACATCCTTCACGTACAGTGCCTCTGGTCCCCAGCAGATGGTGCTGACTGAGGTCAAACTAGTGGGGGTATCTGATTGGCTGCTGGCCAGCCAATGGATGGCATCCACCGAATCCCCTCCAGGTCCAGGTTGGCTGTTGGAGGTCAGGTCTAAGAGGAAATGGGGTTCAGCAAGCAAATGAACTAACATGGGTAACATTTGGATTGTCATGAATGACTTGTGAGTTCACGATGCAAGCTGGGAGATAGGTAGATAGATGGGTGATAGATAGACAGATAGACAGATAGACGGATAGATAGATAGATAGATAGATAGATAGATAGATAGATAGATAGATATAGTGTCTGAAGTCATAAGCCAACTAGGGCTTCCTATCCTTCAAGAGCTGTATGAACTCAGTGTATTCTGTCTCCCAGGTCAGTTTCCTAAATTTCAAAATGAAAATAATAATCTGTTTATCACAAGGTTGTTGTGAGGAGAAAATGAGACAGTAAACAGAAGAGTGTTCTGTAAACTGTAAAGCTAGAGGTGAGTTGTTTTAGTTTGCACCCAAAGAAGTGAACGTTCCTGAGTTTAACCTTACACTGAACCTTTGTCCAGCCCCGGCTCATGGCTGGCCACGGGGCAGATGTTGTAACTGCAGCCTCGGGCTCTGAGGGAAACTGCACCCAAATCTTCATGCAGAATGCACAGGACTGCTGGTCTCAGCTTCAGTTACAGCTCTGCCCCTGAAGAGAAGTGAGCTGGGCCTTGAGGTCTCAGTTTCTCCATTTGCAAAATGGGTTCCACAATGACTGCCTCACCCAGTTCGCTCACTTCCTCTTCTCTCCCCTCCTCTCTGAGGCATCTCGGGATGGAAGGAGTCCTGTGACACATTTCTGTGCCCTCATCAAACTCTCCCTGCTTTCAGGCCTCCGAATCCCCGGCCTTCTGCCCACACAGCCCAATGCTAGACGAAAGTGCACTTTCCTTTCCTCTTTGATTGTTCCAAGTGTGTCAGTGACATTTCCACGGTGGATCAAAACCCCCAGAGGTCACGGGCCCCTCTTCTGTGAAAATCATCGCTGCTCTCGCTGCAGAGCCACAGGCCGTACCTAGCAAATGAGTGTGTGGCAGAGGCGGACCCTAGAATCTCCCCGCCTGCCGCACTCCTTCTTTTCCTGCACTCAGCCTCTTGACCTCTGCGTGTCCCTCGCTGTGCCCGCATCCCGAATTCTCTGCACTTCGCGTGCTGGGGACAACACACCCTCTTTAGAGGCTTGCGGGGCTGCGTCCTCCCCGCCCCTCCCACCTGTCCCTGCGGCCCTGGGAGCCACGCGAGGAGGGGCTGTGGCTCCCGAGCTCTCACCCACTCTGCAGACCCGGGTGTCATCTCCCGCAACAGCTGACAGCGGCGCCTGCAGGCTCTGGTGTCGCTTTTAACACCGCGCGTTAACACCGCCGGGTGACTGTCGGCGCAAGGCGGCCCCAGCCGAGGCGCGCAGCCGCACCCCACATGTGCAGTTGTTACCAGCAGTTGCTCCTCAGGTCTCCGGGCCCCACCTCCAAACGTGTTACTTCTGCAGGGAGCGACAGCACCGCACTGCACACACGCTCCCGTGCGTCCCTCGGCCAGAAGGGGAGGGAAGGTGTTTCTGAGCCATGACATGCCGAGATCAGGAGCCTGGCTCTCCACCACCTGCCTGCAGTACCCAAATCAGAAGAATAGGAGGAAGGAGAGAACAAGGGAGGGAGGAAGAGTGTCGGCACGCCACTTAAAATACATGTTTTCAAAGAGTATTGCATGATGTCATGGGAGAGACAAAACAGCATGAAAGAGCATGGTGCACACCACGCGATCCCGATTCTGCCGGCACGTGGGGAGATGTCGCCCCTCCGCACCGCATCCCACTGCCCTGCGGCCGGGCGCCCCTCGGGGATCCGATGACCGCGTGACTTGGCGTGGCCAATGAAATGGGAGAGAAGGACCCTGCGTGGCTTGCTGGTGCTGCCCCTTTCGGCACGCTGGTGTCCACCCTGCAGGAGGAAGTGTGTGCTTGTGTGGAAGGCGGCTGAATCGCAGAGCCACCATGCAGGGGCCAGTGGCCCTGAGAGTCGCCCGAACTCCCGTGATCTGGGTGTGAGCAGAGATACACCCATGTGCTGGAAACTCAGTGAGCTTGTCGGGTGCCCCTGGAGCACGATCGGCCCTGCACTGACTACGTGGTGAGGGTGTGAAGTAGACGGAAAGATGTCAGTGGGAAGCGCTGGGCGACTGGTGATTCCCGTCCTAAGTGTGTCTAGATTCCCACGTTTTCTCTAGTTGGCGTGTGATACTTTCATAAGTTTAAAAAGTTCTTAGTCTTAAGCATAGCTAGCTTTTTGCGTAAATAAATTTTGTCATCTCATTGAATACACCCAAAACTTTAAAAGGATTTTCCCATTTTAAAAATGAAAAATCTGAATTTTAGAAAGATAAATGTCAAGGGCTTTGCATTCATCGGCTAATTATCTCCTCTATAGATTGGAAATTTCTGGTTTAGAAGGTGAGGCTGAGGCGTTGATGGCTAATCCCTTAGGAAGCGAAGGATGTAAAATTAAAACAACCATCACAAGAGCGCCAGGCAGCCTTTACTATATGCTTCTGTGTGCCAGGGTGGGGTATGATCCTAGGCAAGCTCTCAGTGACCCTGTGATGCAGTCCTAGGACCATGCCTGCTTTCCAGGTAAAAAGTGGAAATTCAGAGAGACGGAGCAATTGGCTCAGGGTCACACAGCTAGTAATTTGAAGACCGAGCTTGGCCCCTTGGTCTGTCCAAATTTTGGTCAGCTAATTTTGCTAAGAGAGGGGGGTTCAAAAGGTAACTTTAGGTGATAGACACATGAACATTTTAAAATTAAATTCCTATTTTTATCAAAAATTTTATGTATGAAATTTTAAAAGTCAAACAGTACCATGAAGCTGGTAATGAAAAGCAGCAGTCCTGCCTGACGGAACAACGTCAGGTCTTCTTGCTGTTCCTTCTGACATTTACTTTCCTATTTCTAAATATCGTTCTTTGCTGATTTTTAAAGATATTATTTATTGGCTTCCTCCTGTGAAAGACGGCTGGTTCTCCACCAGCCACTATATACAAACACACACTTTTCCTTCCGATGTAGTCCTATCACAGTTGCTAAACCAATATCCAGTTTTTACATGATAATATCTACATATATTTTATTGATGGCTAAACAAGGTGCTGTATTATAGTTATAGTTGCTGACTTGTGCAGCTTTTTGTTTGCCCTGGAGTTGGTAATTACCTCAGTTTTCCATTTCATTAGTTTTGATATCACATTGCTAATTCTTCTCAGAAACATGTCAGCAGAGTTCTAAAATCTCGAGCGATACAGTCCAATACTGTGTATCTCGGAATCACTCTATCTGTTCCATTTTCCCCCTTTTCTTGGTGCCCTCTGTCCTCCTGCCTCGCCCTGACCAGTAGTTCTCCAGGCTGTCTGTGGAGTAAACATCCTGAAATTTCTTGCAGTTATCCTGGGAATTCCCTTCACCTCTCTCCCGTGTTAGTTCCCTGTTTCTTAGATCCTAAGTCATCTTTTTGCTCGGCTTACTCTCTTCATTTGGTTGTAACATATATGCCAGTAGCTTCCTTGGAAACTGCATATGGGGAGTTCAGTTTTTGGATCCCTGATTGACAGTTTGGCTGGATGTATAAATCTCGTTTGGAAATCATCTCTCCTCAGCATTCTGAAGGCAGCTCTCCATCGGCATGTGGTGTTCTGGGTTGATGTCAAGTAGTCCGGTGCCATTCAGATATTTGAGCTTCATTGTGTGACTTCTGCAGTCTCCAAAGCTTTGGGGATCGTCTCTCAATCTCTGATGTTCTTAAAAATTTAATAAAATTCAGTGTTTATTCTGGAGGAACAAAAGCTTTAGATAAGTTAGACAAGATGAATGATTCCGTAATTGTCAGCTTAGGCATTTTATCTCAAAGCCGGGGGCACATACCAGCAACATGGTACTTGCCATCACCACTTTCCTGAAGCCAGCGAGACCAGAGAGAGACATCAGACTGGAAAAGGAAGCTAATCAATCACTGTCTGAAGAGTTTTTGACTGTTTACCTCAAAAACCCATAAGAATCAACTGAAAAACTTACAGAAAATGACAAAATAATTATGTGAGGTTAGTGGATACAAAATGGGCATTGTTATCCGTAACCTTCAAACATGAGACAACAACCAGAACTAGAATATAATGGATAAAAGGCCCTATTTGCAAAAGCAACCAGAAATAAACTTTTTTTGAACGTGCAAAATCTATGTGAAGAAAACCTTTTAAATGCTACCGAAAGAGACAAATGTGAACTTATACACACTCTTGGGTAAAAAGATTTAACATTATAAGGATGCCAGTTCTCCCTAAATTAAATTCCACATCAACACAATCACACTGAAAAAATATCAACAGGATTTTTTGTGGAATGAGACAAATTGATTCTAAAGTTGATATGGAAAATACACATGTACACATATCCAGGAAAAGTTTGAAAACAGAAATGTAAAGAGCAGAGATAATTCTATCAATTATTTACATATATTTAAAATCTAATATAAAGCTAAAATAATTAAACTATGGCACAAGTATATGAATAGCCATATAATTTAGAAGTTACTGGAAGTCATCCAATGTATATAGGAAGTTGCCATATGATCCAGTTGGCATTTAAAACAGGATTTATCCATATTTAGTATTGGGACAATTGGTTACCCATCTGTAAAAGAAATTAATTTAGAACCTCACTTCACATGTTATACCAAAATAAATTCTACATGAATCAAAGGTTTAAAGGAAATCATGAAATCGTTACAGTACCAGAAGATGAAAGCAGGGAAGGGGGACCCGTCAACTAGTTGGCCTTTATTCTAACCCGGGGCCCAGCAACCCCAAGCAGTCCCACCTTGCGGATCATTGACTGAATAATGGATTGACTGGCAGCCAGTCCCTTACTAGGCACTAGAGCAGGGGCTGCCAATCGGCAGGCCTCGGGCTTGACTTGTTACATGTAATTGGTTTGGTTCTACCAGTGTTAAAAATTTTTTGGGTTGGAGCCAATATTTTGAAACTTGGAGATTTCACATAAAAATCTGGATTTCAGGCCTTCTCTGAAATGTCTGAAAATCTGGCAGCCCTGGGCTCTCTTTCCTCCAGGGACAATCAACCGAGCCACCGCCCTTTGCCCCAAGGACAGGGCCTGGGCTCAAAGTGCCTGGGAGCTGACAGGACCCAGGGAAGAGGAGATAGGGGGTCTGTTCTGGGGAAGGGGGTGCTGCAGCCGTGCAGCGTGAGAGGGGCCAGTCCAAGCCTGTCCTGGTCAGCAGGTGAGGAGTCCCCCCACAGGGGACAGAGGGGGAGG
Organism: Hystrix cristata; assembly: GCA_004026905.1. Classification (NCBI taxonomy): domain Eukaryota; kingdom Metazoa; phylum Chordata; class Mammalia; order Rodentia; family Hystricidae; genus Hystrix; species Hystrix cristata. The sequence goes on from PVJO010001120.1 coordinate 112,586, forward strand.
CCTGCAGGGGGCAATTTGGGACTCAAATCTATAAGGCTTGGAGACAGACGGGAGTGTGTGTGTGTGAGTGTGTGTGTGTGTGTCGGGGGGGGTGGAGGAGCTGCTGCTGGAGGCGGAGCTAAGGAAGCCCACTGGTTGCTCACACTGATGGGCAAATGCTCACAAACTCGGAAGCAGATGGGGTCAATCTCCTGCTGAAATACAACCGCCTTCCCTGAGCCCCAGCCAGTGCCCGCCTCTCTGGTCCTTTCCTCTCCCCCTCTCTGTGTGCCTTGCACACCAAGTCCCAGAGGCCAAGGGCCACCCTAGAATCGCCAAGTGCTTTCCTGCCTCAGGGACTTTGCACTTGCCTTCTCTGTGCCGGAGACACTGCCCCCCGGCTCCCCAGGCTCTCAAGCAGACTGCTTTACCCTCACCCTGCGGATTTCTTAAATACTGTCTCCTAAAAGCCGCTTGGGATATGCAGGCCAATAGAAGGCTGATTCCCCACGGGCCCTGGGGGTGGTGGCAGGCCGTGGAAAGGCTCCTGGCACTCAGGGAAATCTTCGAAAGGCGGGGGCTGAGCCTACGGAGCCCCCGGGAGGAGCCAGGGAGCGGCAGGTCCGCAGAGAGTCACCGCGCGGTGACCGCACACCCCGCCGCCCCGGGCGCAGCCTGGCCAGAGACAGGAGAGGCAGGTCCCACCGGCGCTCTGCTGAGCCCGACCTCGCCCCCAGGGAGGGTCCAACCCGCAGCCACTTCGCGGAGCCCGCCCGGGAGCACGCGGAAGGGCGGCGCGCAGGGCCGCGGGGGCACCGCCGGGAAAAGCCCGGCGCCCGCACAAAGGACGCTTTGTGGCCGCGCGGGGAGGTGGGCTGCTGCGTCCCGGCGCCCCGCGGTCCCGAGGGGCGCCCGCCACTTCGCCGCCGCCGGCCCCGCGGCCCGGGCGCCAGAGGAGCTCTTAACTGTTCCCAGAACGGGAGGCATTTAGATCAATTAATATGCAGAGCAGGGGTAAATCATCTCATTCGCGGCTCCACGCGGGGCGGGGAGCCGGGCTTCTGCTGTGCGGCAGGGTCGCGGCCCCCGCCGCGTGTTTATCTGGGGAAATGGAAATCAGGCGGCGCACAAAGCCGCCCCGCCGGCCGCCGCGCCCCGGCCGCGCTCGGGCAGGCCGCCGGCGCCCGTCGCCACCCGCGGCCGGGCCTGCGGAGGGGCCTGGAGCGCGGCGCCGCCTGTGGCCCTCCGGCCCAGCGCTGTGCACCTTCAGGCCACGCACCGCCCTGCTGGCGGCCTTCCTAGCTGGCGATGACCGGAGTTCTGTTACCACCTAAAGCAGGTAACTAGGAAGAGCGCCGCTCTTAGTGCTTCGCATTGCAGAGCCGCACTCAGAACCTGCCATTCTGCTCCCAACAACCCTCCGTTCCCGCAGAAACCTAAGAAGTAGGTCTGCTTGTTGCCATTGTACAGCTGGAGAAACTGAGGCAGGGAGAAGAAAGCAAGCACCAGCCGTGCGGTGTAAGTCCGAGCCTTTGCGGCTTAACCAGGTGGCTCTGCGTTCCAGACGTCTGACTGACTGCCTACTGTGTGCCTGTGTGACGCAGGTGACAGCCGCAGTGGGAGACAAGCAGGGTGACCCGGGCGGGCCCCTCTGGGGAGGCCACACACGAGCAGAGGCCTGAGGGGTCGGTACCGCAGGTGCTAACCCCAGCTGTCACTGGGTTTTGAGGGCGTTAGGAATGGCGAAGGCTTCTGATTGGCTGAGCTTAGCCAATCAGCACAGGCTGAGGGCGGGACGCACCCACTTCAGTGTATCACGCCGAGCGCAGCCCAAAACATCTGGGCTCCTAAACTCAAGTCTCGGCATCTGTCCATCTCCGTCTCGCCGTGCGGTACAGGACAAGAGGGACTAGTGTGAGTAGGTCGGCATTCGCACCGCCTGCTGTGCTGTGAGTGTCAGAACCCTTCCTCCCTGTTCCAACACTTGCCCCCCAATCCCATTCTGCTCACCTCTACAAAACAGTGACAGGCTGACTCGTTAGCTTCCAAATTGGGTAAAATCTCGGACACTTCATGGCTCTCAACGCTCAACATTTTTATACAAGTATTTTGGTGAACGTTTATTCCATATGTTGACCGTGTGAGTTTTGCTTTTTGCCCTTTCATCTTGCTGCCTGAAATACAGGTATGGGTGGCTGAAGTTCCAGCCACCATCTCGGCCCCTGTGGAGTAAAAATATAATACAGTGGAAGGAGGATGGGTTCCTGAGGTCTTTAAGGATCAAAAGAATCGTAGTTGGAATTGAAGAGAAATGTCTTGCTTATGCCACTGATGTGTTTTCCAGCCTTATCAGATGTAACCCGCCGTGTAGCTAGGTTCTGAGATGTCTGGGCTCACTGATGACCTCCGTGAAGGCTCTGTTCTGCCGCTTCTTGGATCCTGGTGCCTCACACAGTGTCTGGGACCCAGGGGCTGCTCAGAAGATGGTAGTGGCTGAAGGGAGCAAATGTGGGAAAGGAAGACTCAGAGATGATGAGAAAGTGAAGGGACATGGAAACATCAGGCTGCGCTGTATGGCCCGGGGCATGGATCTTTCCTCTCCAGGCCCAGTCCTCTGGCCACACCGTGTGGGCGTGGGCTCCGTCTCCAGCCCTGGGCTCACTCAAACATTCTGCTGTCCAGCTGTGTTGCCTGCCAGCCATGCTTCCTTGCTGCCCTGTCCTGTGTCTTCCACTGGACCCAGGGCATCTCTGGGCGGCTGAATGAGGACCTGCACCCCAAGGATTGGGAAATGCGGGTGCCTGAGCAGCTTAGTGGCTGGGGGAGACTGACAGCTTTCAGGAGCCCAGCTGGTGGCTCTGAGTTGCTGGGTTCCTGTCACTGTGTTAATCTGCTCTTGGTGCCACTAATACCAATTTGTGAGCAGACAGCCAGGATCAGACAGACCAGCTGTCAGGACACCATGGGCAGCTCAGCGTGTGGTTTGATTTTATGGCCTAGGGCTACAATTATACATTCATTAGCAAAGTAAAGTTTCTAGAGTGGCTGCACATAGGGGCCAGGTGACATCAGTTAACCCAACCCTTCCTGCCCCTTCCACCCTGCCGTCCACCCAGAAAACCAGTTCTGGTTCCAGCTCTGCCACCACCCCTTGTGGGGACCTGGCGAGCCCTTCCCTCTGCAGGCCCTGTCTCCTGGGCTGCACACCTAAGCTGGTGGATGCTCTCTGACTGCGTCCTCTCAACTCCAGCTTTCTGTGGCTCTAGGGTGCTGCAGGCTGCCCAGCACCTGGCAGAGCCAGCAGACCCCTCGCTGCAGCCTCTGCCTCCAGTGCCAAGGGACCACCCCCCTCCACCCTGTGCCCTACAACCAGGAAGGGAACTCTGAGGGCTGTTTGTTACTCACCGAGCATGTAGATCAGGTGCTCTGTTGTGTGGAGCACATCTGTTTTATTCACCTGCCCGTCAGAGCCTGCCCGTTGCCCGCCGTCCCCTGGTATTTAGTCTCTTCTCTTCTCTTCTCTTACAGCATAGAGCTCCTGGTTTTTAGCTTGACTGTGTCCCCCTGGATAGGTCCCATTTCCCAGTCTCCTGCCTGGGTTTCTAAACTAATTAGAAAGTTTAAGTTTCTGGAGTTACTTTTGACAACCACCTCCCAGGGGCCAGGCGACCCATGTAGCCCGATGATGCCAGTCACCTTTGCCCTGTCATGTCATAGTAAATATTCTCCCAAACCTAATCAGTACACCATTGAGTCTGGCAGGCACTTCATAAATATTTGTTGATTGAATAAGTGAGCAAGAGATTGTAAAACTAGAACCAACATTCTTAAGATTTACGTACATTGTGGATTCAAAAAGCTTTTATGGACTGACCTAGGCCCTAATAAACACTGTTTGCTTGTTCAGATCCTCCACAGATGGATCTGTGTGTCCTCAGAAACATGGGGTGACTTAGAAACATGGGGATGCTTTGATCCTCCTCTTCCTCCTGACATGGTATAGACTTCAGGAGGCTCTTCCTATGGCTGGCTGCCCTCATCATGTATAGAGTTGCCTCTTTGGCTGGGCTCTATCCCTTAGAATCCCTATTAATGCCAGCAAGTACATGCTAAGATTCTAAAAACTGAAAGCTATGCTGTATTTTATCCAAAGTTGTTAACACAGAATTTCTTTTTCATTCTTCTTTTAAAGAATCACATTCGAAATCTTCGAAATTTGATGCTATATGAAGAAGAATAAAGAATATATATTTTGGCTGGGGATTTAGCTCAGTGATTAGAGTGCTTGCCTTGCAAGCACAAGGGCCTGAGTTCGATCCCCGGCACCACAAAAAACAAAAAAACAAAAAAACAAAACAAAACAAAAAAAAGAATATCTATTTTGGTAGGGATGGGGGCTCTCATCATGAGCACTACAAAGCAGGAAGGGAGAATGTTGCTACTCTGTGGATCTGGACTGTCCCCCAGGCCGGTGTTGGGGCCTTGGTCCCCCTCCCATAGTGCCGGTGGAAGGCATAGGAGCCTGTCGAAGGTGTGGCCCAGTGGAAAGAGGGCAGGTCACTGGGGCCCTGCTCTTGAATGGGATAATAGGGTCCTGGCCTTCCTGTCTCTCTCTGTTGCTTCCTGTTGCCAGGAAGTGACCAGGCCTCCTCTGCAGCATGCTCCCACCATGATGGCCTGTGCTGTCACAGGCCCAAAGCAAGTGGGCCACGTGACCATGGACTGAAGTCCATGAGCCAAAACAAACCTTTTCTTCTTTTAGAGTTTTTGAAATTCAAATAACTCTTGAAAGGGCATCTGTGACTTACCTAAGTGGGCATGAGATCCTTGCAGCTGATCCAGAGCAGGGTCGAATGGAAAAAGAGGGAGACAAGAGGGAAAGTGCACTGATATGGAGACTAGGGAGACCAAAGCTGCAGGTACCCCACTTCACAAGTGGAGCTCAGCAAGGGTGGCAGGAGAAGGGATACTGACACCTAGTTTACAAGAAAGAAAAAGTCCATGACTGTTCTCCCTGCCCACAGGGACTTTAGGAGGTGCCGAGCATTAGCTCTGAGATCCCCAAGTTGCTTCAGTGTCCAGCTGGAAGGGTTTCCCCAGCCAGCTTCCTGCCTCGAGGCAAAGAACTATCCGGGCCGTGCTGGACAGATGTGCACCAGTTTAAATTCATTCGACGTGTGTCATTAATTACCTTCAGAAGCATGAGCGTAGGGAGATCCCCATAGCCAAGGTCCTCTGCAGAAATGCAGTACAGGTGGCCTGGCTGTGGTCACCAGTGGACCAAAGCTCAGACTTAGCAGGAAGATAAATTGTGTGCTTTGTGAAAAGCTTTGCTCCATGACAGCCCTCTCCCCAGAGTTCGTCACTGGCAGGCCTGGCAGGGAGACAGGCTCCATCCTCTGGGTTGTGCAGGAATCCTGTGAGGGCTAAAAGGGAAAGCGCTGTTGGTGTACGGAAATGACTCTCTAACCTGCAGCAGTGCTCAAACACCAGAAGCACCCCACACACCCATAGAAACACGCCCTGCGTTTCTGGCTTCACTAGATGAATCGGAAGACCTGACATCATTGGTGCCAACCCTGCCAGATGGGAAGCAGCTGTTTCTGAGTAGCAACTGCCCCTTCAGATGGGGCGTGGCCCGCCATCCCTCTTTGGTCCCTGCCCACCACCCAGACTATGCCCTGCCCAGCTGCCCCACCTGCAGACATTACTACCTTCCTGCTGGCCCAGGCAGGGCAGCCACACTTCCCAAGACTGAATCAGTTGACTAAAGTCCTCAGCAGGCGGCAGGGAGCTGAGTGAGGGGCCCTCTGCCTGTGTATGTAGCCACTCTCCAGCCCCTCTGTCCCCTGACTCTGGTACTGCCAGGTACCCTCTGCTCCGCTTACCCAGGTGCCCATTTGCCTGCCCCTTCCCAGATATCTTCGAGTTATCACCTCCCTGTAGCTGTTCTGTGTCTGTGTGGATCCTGCCTCCACATTGTCGTGTCTCCCTCCACCCTGACCCCTGGAGCCAGCCAGAGCAGAGCCCAGGGGCAAGCACAGTGACCATCTTTTGACTACGATCCCCTCTTCTTTCCCTGCAGACTCCCTATCCACCCACAGGCTAGCACAGGCTTCAGAACAATGTAGATGCTTACGTGGTTGGGACGTTGAGCCCAGAGAAAGCAGACTGGTGCCTAGTTCAGGAAGGAGAGACTGGAGTTCTGTGTTCCATGGAGTGGCGGCAGCACACAGGCTCTGCCCAGCTGGGAGGAGGCTGGGGCTGCCAGGAAGGCCCAGCTGTGCGCTTGGAGCCTGGGGCCCGGCTTCTCCCATTGTGCCCACGTGTTTTCTGAAAGCCTGGACGGCGCCTGGCTCTGTAGTCATCCTGGGGTTCTCAGTAAGGATCCAGGTGGCCCTTTCCATGCCGCCCCTGAAGCCTCTGTCCTGCCCTTATCTGCAGGACTGGAATTGTCCTTAAGCACACAGCCACCTGCCAGGGCCCGTTTCTCAGCACCCACAGCTGCAGTGCCACGTGGCCATGTGCCCGGCTTGTGGGGAGTGAGTGAGCAGCAGGGGCGTGCCCCACAGCCAGTCCTGGCCCCTCCAGGCGCATTCTCCTCCCACAGACCGGGCTGGCCACAGCCAGGGTGGATCTGAAGTCTCTTGTTGAAGGTCACAGAGCTTCAGTTTGGGTCACGATAGCATGGAACAAAGTCCCTGCCAACCCACATCCTCCAGCCTGGATTCTCCAGAAAGCGAGTTGTTCTCACTGGTTAAGCTGCAGCATTTGGGGTCCTTCTGCTATGACCGTTTAGCCTACACTGACTGATTCAGTCTTGGGAAGTGTGGTTGCCCTGCCTGGGCCAGCAGGAAGGTAGTAATGTCTACAGGTGGGGCAGCTGGGCAGGGCACAGTCTGGGCAGAGACTAGTGATTAAAGTCCTCAGCAGGCAGCAGGGAGCTGAGTGAGGGGCCCTCTGCCCGTGTATGTAACCACTCTCCAGCCCCTCTGTCCCCTGACTCTGGTACTGCCATCATGTCACCCGCGGATGCCTGGAGACCCAGCCTCATGGCTGCTGAAGCTCAAGTCCCTGCCCCAGTCATGCTTCTTGACCCCCCAACCCAGATAGCCCCTTTTCTCCAATCTGGGGCGGACAGTTCAGCTCCTCACTCTTGTTCCCCAGATCCTCTGTCGATGGCACATAGGGACATTACCTCTGAACCCTGGAAATCAGGAAGCATTTCTGCTCCTGGTCATTGGTGGAAATGCTCACCTCTTAGGACCTAAGCTATATGCAGCGACCATCACTCCTGAACACCTGCCTCTGGCCCGCTGTGGCTGGAGTCACGGCCAACAGGGAGGCTCACAGGAATAGAGGGATCAATATGGAGACCTCAGCATGCTGACCGCAGCCATACCTGGGACAGGCGTGATGGTCCGTGCCCGTCTGATGAGGCCTGGAAACAGACCTGGCTTATCACAGAGCCACGCCATTCCTAAGTCCCTCCCTCGCTCACCCCGCCATGTGGGAATCTGCAGGGTTGTCGGTGACAGCTGGGTTGTAGGGATGGCGTCAGGACACCTGCAGATGGACACAGCAAAGAGACGTTCCAGGCCAGCTCATTATGGCTGAGGGTGTTCGCACAGTCCCTAAACCTGTCAGCAAGGGTTTTCAGTTGCTTTTCATGTTCTGTGTCTTTCCTTCCCTCTAAATCAAGATGACAGGAAAAGGACTTTGACTTTATAATCCAGGGGCAGGCTAGAGGAGGCGTCCCTTTGGCCTGATGCAGGTGGTCAGCTGGGCCCTTGCTCTTCTGTCGACTCTGCTCTTCCGGCTCAGCACCACTCTGGGCTCCTGCACCCCTGGCCCGGCGGCCACATCGTTTCCGCTCACTGCCTGCGCCCAGCGAGTCTCGCTCTCTGCTCTCTGGATCCTTCTCTCTGTGTTTTGCCTGCAAAAGTCCCAAGAGATAGCATCTGTTTGGCCGGACAGACGCTGGGCTCTGGGCCATGCTCTTGAGCCAGGCTACTGACAGCTGCCCCGGGTCAGAGCTGTTGGTCTGGTCTCACCGGCTGTGGCTGTAGCCGTGAGGTTGCACAGGAGTGGTGGCTCTCCACATGGGCACAGCGCAACTGGGTGGAAGGGGTGTCTCAGAGCCCTCGCAGCCAGGATCATCCCAGGCTGCCCAGGCCCCCAGGACACCCTCAGACAGGGCCACAGCCGGGCATGAGCACAGGGCTTGGCCTGAAACATAAGACACAGCTCTCAAGACACAGCCAGATGCCCGTGGGACCCAGGCAGCCGCTCTGCTGCTCCCGACATGCTGCGAACCCCATCTTTTGGCACCAGCCTGGGAGGCGGGCGCCGCCAGCGGCTTGGCGTTCGTCAAACCACAAGACCTCCTGGGCAAAAGATTTTGTTCTTTCTGCCCCACCAAACACTTGTCTTCTTTGATTTTACCATTGTTCTTTCCAGGGAAATCTAATTTTAAAACAAAAAACATGTTTTCTGACCAACAGGACACATGCATGTGCCAACAAATATTTCATTTGAAAGCAGTCTTTTGTGCAGTTCCAGTTTTGTTTTTAAGAGACAGGACAAAACATCATACCCAGCTGTCCTGAGCATGTGTTTGGCCTCTGCACCACCCTCTGTTCCTTTCAGTTTGGAAATCTGGCCTGGGGTGTCCCACTAAAACCCCATGGTGACAGTCACATAGTTTCCAATCTGCAGGGTGAGGCAGGGCCAGGCAGGGTGGGGGGACAGCAAGAGCTGCCCTTTAAATGAGGAAGAACTAAAATATCCCTGTCTGCAGCATTATCAACCCCGGATGTGTCTCCACACACAAAGCCACTGGCAAAATAAAGCTGCTTTTGAGTCCCGGCCAAGGGTGATGTTAAAAACAATAGAGCTAATAAGTAACCAGTTGCTGGATCGAATCAAACTGTTTTTGTTTTCTGGGGGATTCTCGGCCTTCTCCACTCCAGAGATGCCTTAGGGTTGCTTAGCATGACCATTGGGTGTCTGGACTCGGGATCAGTGCTGTGTTTGGGGGAGAGCTAAGCAGGGAGCCACTGTGGTCTCTGGCTTTGGGGACACAGCTGAGTGAAAGAGATGCTTGGTCTCTGCCAGGCTGAAGCTCCTGTGCCTCAGTTTCTCCTCCTTACATCAGAGCTCGAGATGAGGCTAGAGATGCAACCAAGTCCGTGGGCAGCCTGCCCAGAGCCTTGCCTGCCTTCCTTAGGGACACAAGCCTGATGTTTCGTGGGACACTAGGTCCCCAGAATAGACGATTCCCCAGCCTCCCTGGCAGCGGGGTGCAGCTGCGTCATTGACCAGAGGCACGCAGGCCTGAGGGCTACATGGGGCTTCTGGAAAGGTCCTTAAGGGACAGGTTGCAGGTGCCTTTGCCCCTTTGCTTCTCCCTCATGCTGCTGCATTGGGATGCAGAAAGCATGGTGGTGGCCAGGCATACCCGGGGCAGGAAGCCTTGCTGGGGCCCCAGGATGGTAGAGCTTGCTTCCATTGTACCATCCTGGCTCTCTCAGGGTGGCCCCGACCTGCACTAAGATTCCAACCAGGTGAGGAGCCCTGTGCCTGCGTGTTTTAAGTGTATGCACTGGCGGCCTCAGAGCCCCTGCTCTCTGGGGCTCCCGAGGACAAGGGTTCATTTTCTCATGAAGGACAGCCAGACCTTGGTGCACAATTGGCAGAAGGGAGTAAGCCATGGCCACGCCTCCACAGGGCTTCAAACACTGCTGCAGATGTAGGCTGCTCCCTCGCTCCTGGGGCTACAGACAAGAACAGTGCAGCTTCTCTCATGCCAAGGGCTAAGAGACATCCCAGTGCCCAGCTGTGGACACAGCCGTGACATTTGTCTCTGCACACATCCTGACTCGTGTTCTTTCCCACCAGTCTTCTTGTGAGTAAGAGCTGGGTTTAGGGGCTCTGCCTGAGGCCTTCCAAATCAGTCAGGATAATCAGCGTCCTCAGAAATCCCCCAACTGCTCCTCTCGTCCATCAGCTGCTGGCCATGAAGCTGAGTGTTTTCTATACCTCATCATCTCTCTCGTCTTCTGGCAGCCCTCTAATGAAGTCATCTTATCCCCATTCCGCAGATGAGAGAACTGAGGCTCAGAGAAGCGACAGATGCATAATTTGAGCCCATAGGGCAGAGGCTCCAGGGCCATGTGCAGTTCCCACTCACTCAGCCAACACTGGTTGAATGTAGTGTGCTGGGCTGGGGATGGGTTTGGGGGTGACCAGGCTTCAACCTCCTCTCTGTGTTGTCTCAGAGTCAAATGGTGCCTGTCAGTCCCGCAGAGCGTCAGCCCAACCATCCAACTGCCCCACTTTCCAGGCAGAGCTAGCCAGGACACCTTCCAGAGACACAAGAGGAGACACCTGGATCGAGAGCACTAGCAGGTCTTTGGCATCTCTTGGAGATTCCAGAGCTGTTACGGTTGGATTTTCTATTCCATCCTGCCCTCCACACTATGAAAAGCAAGATGGCTGGCGGGTCTTCTTAGCAGGGTCCACGAAGGGCTCCGTGGATGTATCCCACAAGCCTGGACACCTGCCCTACAAACTTTGATAAGAAAACAAGGTCACAGCAGCCGTGTGGCCTGACAAAGATGGAAAATAAGAGGCAATTTCAAAGATGCCAAAATCTTATGTGCTTGGGTGGGGTCGTCTGAGAAACCATAAATTTAATGAAACTGGGAAAGAGAGTGGGCGCCATCCTGAGAAGAGACGGTCACACCTATGCAGTGCCCGGCTCCCCCTCCCTGTTGGGTGGCCCCAAAGACACACCCATGAGGGGGCAGGTCCTTAATCTCCCCAGCCGCCGAGTCCTTGTCTGTGAAATGGAGTCAATAATACCCAACTCATAGGCTCAGTGCGAGACCTAAGGGAAAGCACGTGGAAGAAATTTAAGTGTCGACTTCTCCCAGAGACGACTGTCAGCTGGCGACAGAGACTGGGACTTGACGTCAGGCAGGTGGCCCTATCTGCACACTGGCTGGGTCCCTAAACCCTGCATAGATAGCAAGAGAACCAGGTGCCCCTTGCTGGGATGAGGGATGAAATGAGCCACCCGAAGGGGCAGCAGGGTCACAGGCAGGGTGACTGGTGCCCCTGCAGGCCTGGAGCCCCGTCCTCCATCCTCTGCTGCGTGGTGGACAAGACTGTCCCAGGGCTCTACTCCCTGGTCACAGTGGCCGAAGGCCTGGAGCGCACTTGCAGGCTGGAGCCGCCGGCCGGCCGTGGCTCCCCGGTTTCTGGCGTCTCACAGTGATTCTGTTTCCCTCCAACCTTTCCAGTCTTCCGGCCATCAGCCAGAGAGCTCAAGGACCAAGGTCAGAGGCAGGAATAAAGACAAAACAGCGGGGCGGGTAAATCCCCAAATCAGCTGTTGTGGAGGCGGCAGTAAAACAAAATAAAACAAAGAAGAGATACAGGGTCTGAAATAGCAACGTGAGGAGAGTGACCGGCGGGGAGACGGGAGACGGGAGGCTCTGGAGCCACGCAGACCTGGGTGCTATCTGGGTGGCCTCGAGCAAGTCCCTCACCTCCCTGAGCCCTGCCCCTTGGCTCCTGCCTAGAGATGAGGATGGCGCTCTGCAGCCTCCGGGTGGGGGAGACCGGGCTCTGTGCTGTGCCCTTGCCCCGGGTGTAGCTTAGTGTTCCTTAGCAGCGTCACCCGCAAACATCCCAAGCCTACCCGAAGGTCTTGCTCCTGCTGTCCCCAAACTGCGGTTGGCTGGACTTCTGCCCGTGGATCTCGTCCCATCTCTGTGGGATAAGTCCGGAGCTGCCTCCTGGCCGTCCCTGGGCTGGGCCAGGGGCAGCGGGTGAGCAGGAGACCCCCCGGCCTGGGGGAGACGATGCAGGAACTGAGTCCCCACCCTCAGCGCTGGGACGAATGGCTGACACTGCAGTGAAACCTCTGCCCCTCAGGCTGCCGGGGGCCCCCCCTTCCTGGTGCTGGAGGGGGTGCATCAGCCTCGGCTGTGACTACTGTCCTGCCACCAGGAGAGTTCAGAGTGCATCTTGCTACGGGCCTGAAGAGGAGGGTGCAGCAACCTGCCCCACAGCGCTCTGGGGCCTGGGAGGGGGCCAGCCGCAGGGGACACTGTGCCACCCCCTGCTGCGGGCTCCTGTGTGCGACTTCCAGGCCTCCCTTGCCCACCAGACAGCACTGCACAGCCCATTTGCGCCTTTCTTTAATGTCGTTATTTTTCTTTATTAAAAGGTTACAATAATAATATACTTTAGTGGCTATAATTTTACAATAAGGAAACAGTAATTTTAGAAAATCACACCTCAAGCTCCATCCAATACACAACAATGACAGTTGTGTATTTCACTGCAGAAATATCAACAAGTGCAAGCGTGGCATGGTTCTCTGGGAGTGTATATATAGGATTCTAAAAGATGCCACCGGGACTCTGTCCCCTGCTGCTCCATGCCTTGCGTTTCTCAACAGCAGAGTGGAATGTTTTTATTTGCTGTGCAGGTCCCTGTCATGCACAATAGTGAACAATCTGGTGTCCTTCCTTTCTGCAGTACTGAGGATTGCACCCAGGGCCTTTCACTCAGCTACCTCCCCAGTCTTTTTTATGGTTTTTATTTTGAGGCAAGTTCCCACTAAGTTGTTGAGTTGCCTATGCTGGGTTCCAACTTGCCATCCCCCTGCCTCAGCCTTCCAGATTGCTGGGATTATAAGCATTATGCCACCAGATCTGGCTAGGTAGGTCCACTTCGTTTCTTTGCTGGTACAAACCATGAGGCATTAGACATCTTTGGTATTTTCAAGAATAGGCTCCCAAAAGTGAAATTTCTGCTTGATGGAGTGTGCATTTGGAGTGTTACTGAGCACCTTGTCTCAGCGTAGGAGGTCCCTGGAGTCCCATGTTGGGGTGTGTGTGTGTGATGTGTGTGTGTGGTGTGTGTTGCTGGGGATGGAACGCAAGGCCTCACACATGCTAGGCAAGTGCTCTACCACTGAGCTACATCCCCAGCCCGTATTTTTTTCACTAAATTGCACAAGCTGGCCTCGAACTTGCCATCTTCCTACCTCAGCCTCCAACATCCTGGGATAACAGGTGTGCACCCCTGCACACCAGCTCTTTCCTTTTCGTTTGCCCCTGATGACTTCTTGCTGTTTTGTTTCGGTTTCCCTGGAGACTGGGCAGGTCAGGCGTCTGTGCCACTACTCACTGCCACGACTATTTCCTGTTCTTGCGTCTCCATGCCTGTCCCCTGACCATTTTTTCCCACAAGGTTGTAGGAGTTTTCACCTATCAGCTCATGGAATCTCACTGTGTGGGGTGGTGTTGATCTGATACGTGTTGTACATGTTCTAAACACTTCCCCAGGTCAGGTCTCTTCTTACTGTGTTTATCGTGTCCTTGGCCATGCAGAAGCCTTTTTAGTTTTCTGTACTCAAGTCTTTTGGGGCTTTCATTGCTAGCTTCTGGATTTCATGTCTTGCTTAGGAATTCCTTCCCTCCTCCGAGATTGTGAAAATATTCTCTTTTCATGCATTGGTTTTATAACTTTGTTTTCCTCCTCTGCAACTTCTGCCCATCTGAAATGTATTTGGAAGGATGACACTCCCTCTCTTGGGAAACCCTGTCTTGTGTGTACGCACACGGATCCCCCAGCCAGGGCTCCCTCCCTTTCCTCATTCCCATGTTCACTCACTCTACAAATACACGCCAAGCCTCCGCGATGCGCCACACGCTGATGATCCAGCAGACGAGCCCACAGGCCTGTCCTCAGAGGGAGGAGGGCTGATGGAGAAAGAATACACATGAAGAAATGCACAGATAATGCAAGTTTCAGTAACTTGGGGAGCGAAAAATGGGGTAAGGGAGTAGGGGGGTGACAGAGGGGTGAGATTTTAAACACTGTGGGCAGGAAGGGCCACTCGGGTGGCCTAGGACAGAAATGCTCATGAGAGGAGGAGGGAGTCGCCACCTCTGCTGACCGAGGCCCAGCAAGTGCAATGGCCCTGAGGCAACTGTTGGGGCCATGCAGCTCTGGGTAGGGGAGGCGCATGGGCCAGATCACTCGAGTGTGACAGGAGCTTGGGTGCACATTTCTTCCCTCCACTGGCGTTTCAGTGCAGGTGTCCCAGGCCCCGGCCATCCTCCTCGCCCCTCACCTCTCACTCTTACAGCCTGGTCTGAATTACCCATGTGCAGTAGTGCTCAATACACTGGATGCCTGCCGTGAGTGTTCAAGAATAACCCACGTGAACTCCAGCTCCTGCCCTGTCATGGTCCCCAGCCCCGTGTGCCCTGTACCCCATTATAGCGTCAGAGTCCCCAAGCACACAGCTGCTGCTCCTCCCCACCGTCTGATCCTCCTCCTTGGATCCCAGGGGTCTTGCTGACCTTTACCTTCCACCATCCCCCTTACATCAATCACCGTGGCCACTCCACTCCGTAGATTCCACTTCTGAATAGTGGCAGAGGCCACCTGCCGGTGTCACCCTTGTGCCTCTCCACTTCCCACCTGTACAAGGAAATCGACTTCAGCCTGAGCCCCAAGCCAGCCTGGCTCCTCCTCCCGTTCATTCCCCGCAGGGCAGCGAGACCCACGGTTCCTAAGAGCACCCAGGTCCGGGCTCTGGTCGGCTGCCCAGCAGGGCTGAGCAGGCAAGGAGAATGTGGGTGAGGAGGGGAGAGGATGAGGGGGCCCATGACAGGGCCAGACTGTAGCCTTCACAGTATGGCGCAGGAGGCCCAGGGGAAGAAGCAGGAGAGACAGAGACCCCCTGAACCTTTGGAAGAAGGAGATTTTAAAAAGAAACAGAAAAGATAAAAGAAGGGGCTGGTAATGTCCATTGCAGCTGAGGTGAGTTGGCGAGAGCTGTACAGATCATCAGCTACTCGGTGCTGCCTGCAGGGAACGGTTCAAGGAAACAGGGACACTCCTTCACCCTCCTGGTAGAGGCAGTGTTGACCTCAGCCTGCGGGACAGGCTGGGAGTCTATGACCTTGCTGTTCAGAGGCCTCGCCATGCGCCCGGCCTGTCTCACCACCACCACTGGGGCAGTAGACGGCAGCTTCCGGGTCAGCCCACAAATGGGCAGCGACCAGGTGCAGCCACCGCTAGGACAAGTGGAGCCTGGACAACCTGAATGGAAGCCAGGGGCGTGAGGGTGCAGCAACTACACATCATACACACATACACACAGCATACACACAACACACAGGTACACACCAGACATGTACATATATCACACGATATATACACCACCCACATGACACACATTCACATATACATACATATCATACCTATACCACATACCACACACATGCACCATACACATAACACATCAGGTATACACACATGCCACACACCTACCATAGACGCACGTCATGCATACATACCACTCACACATCACATATATCATACATGAACATGCATATCACATATACCGCATACACAGCAAGCATATGCCACAGGCACACACATATGGACACAGCACACACTGCACATGCCATGGATACAGCACACCGTGCGGCCACACACAGCAGAGACCTATGGATGGTACGGCGCCACCCACCCTCCCCCACTCGGGCCCCTCAGTGCTGGCTTCCACCAGCCACTCTGACCAGCACCGCGGGGCCCGAGCCCAGCCTGGCCACCCTTGGTGATGACTCCCTGCCAGCAGAAGCAGCGTCCACCACCCCAGGCACAAGGTTAGAGTCAGGGGCTGGGCCCTGGCTGGGCAGTGTGCACAGAGCCTTGGGGCGCCTGTGAGCTGATCCCCCCTGGGCCACACGCTTCCCAGGATGTGTGTGCGTGCGTGTGTGTGTGTGTGTGTGTGTGTGTGTGTGTGTGTGTGTGTACGTGTACTGGGGATTAAACCCAGGTCCTGTCACTGAGCTGCATCCCCAGATCTTTGGAGAAAGCCTCACAAAGTCGCAAAGTTTACCAGACTGCGCTTGATCTTGTAGTCTTACCTGGGCTTGCCAGAGTGCTAGGGTCACAGTCGTGCACCGCTATGCCTGACTGCCTGCCTGGCATGGGTCTTCCTGGGAATGGAAGGGGGTGGTGGGCAGGAGCAGAGTGCAGGGGCCGGCTGGGCAGGGATGAAGCACATGCTGCTGAGCAACAGACCTAGTCCGGGCACTGAGCACACGCACCTCAATCCTCTCACTTGTGTTCTGCTGTCGTCCTGATCCCGTGGGTGATCAAGGCCAGGCTTCTGGGGACTCTATGGCTTGCCTGCCCGCAGCCCTGCATGCTCAGAGACGCTGTGCCAGCCTGTGGCCACTGCTCTCCAAGCTTGGTCAGGCCCCCAGCCACTGTGAGGGGAGGGGTCAGGGCCGCCCAGTGGACAGAGGGCAGGAAAGGAGTCCGAGAGCGCACGGTCTTGAGGGCTGAGGGTCTAGCCAGGCCTCCTGCCTGCACTTTGGGTCCCTGTTTACTTCCTTATTACCCGTTTTTCTTAAGAGGTGCTCAACTGAAGCCTCTATTGTTCATTTTCATGAGTCCTCGAGGAGCCAGAGCCAAAGCTCGATAAGTTCGGCCATTCTTAAGGTATCAAGAACACCGGAGTGGATAGACAGTGAGAGTCAGGGAGCCAGGGATTCAGGACTACCAGGGCACGGACAGGCAAAGACAGATGGCGCGCGCGGCCTGGGAGTCCCGGGACGAAGCTCCTCAGCGTTAGCTTTATGCTCAGACTTACTCCTTGCATGGTCTCAAGACAGCTTCCAGCGCTCCAGGCATCACAAACAGACATCACCGAGGAAGAGAGGCTGCCTCTTTTAATGCGTCTCTTTCAGTCAGTGAGAAAACTTGCTCTACAGCTTCCTCTCCTAGCTATTTCCCCTGACATCTAATTGGCTAGAATCACATCACAGAGCCAGCTATAAACCACAGACAAGAAGTGTGGAATTACCATGTGTGGCTTGTGCAGCTTAGAATAATCAGGGTTTGCCCTGAATCACATATGGGGTGAGTGTGAAAACAACAAAACCCAACCTGGTTGGCCTCAGCCTCCCCCAGAAGAGACAGGGTCTGGGCTGGCGACCACTTCGGCCAAAGAGTTGTCTAGTCCCTTCCAAGCCACAGCTTTGGCTCCGCCACGAGTCAGGACTGCGGGAAGAGGCAGGGACAGCCTGGGTCACAGATGCTCACTTGACCCGAGGCGGGGTGGGGGCTGTGCCTGCTTTTCTAGGCAGATTGCCCTCTCTTCGCTGCCCTCACCTCAGGGCTGCAGTAGGCCTGCTCTTTCCCACCCCCGGCTCGGCCTGGACCCAGAGCTGACCCAGACAGGTGGCAAATGCAGCCTCCAGGGAGTTTGGAGCCAGCTCCTGGAGGAGTTGAAGAATGCTTATCTTAACTCCCTAATCAGGTCTCTTGCCCATGGGCATGTGTGGTGGTCTTCACGGCCCTGCTGAACTGCAGCTCAGGGATTTTAATACCCATTCAACAGGTGGGAAAACGGAGTCATTTCCCAAGTACCTACTCCAGGTAAGTGACACGGCTGAGGTTAGAGTCCTCCTCCACCTGGGCTGTTTGATTGGACCCTTCATGATGCCCCTGAGGAGGAGCAGCCTCGTGGACAAGTGCCCCACTGTGGGGAGACCCGGCTCCCAGGTGCCTGGCTGTCCCCGCTCTGGCTGCAGCCTCACCCTCAAAGCTGGCCGCAGCACCCTGTGGTAACACATTGCAGAGTTCAGTGGCGATGCCATGTTCGAATGGCCTAATACTGGGATTGGCTCTGGGCAGTCTATTTGTCCTTGTGAGGCCAGGGGTCACTTGTGCCTGGCAGAGCTGCCCAAGGTTTCTCTCGCCCAAAGTGAGGCAAGACTCTGCCCGCTTGACCCCATTAATAGAAAGGGCGCAGTGTGTGGCGCTCTGGGGCACCCAGGGCCACCAGACACCGGCCCGGCCCAGCTGCATTTGTTGCGTCTGCCGAGGTCTCCGAAGGACACGTGCTTCCCTTGAGCGGATAAGAGAGTTCCCGGCCGCCGGCATCAGGTCCCCATGGCTTTGCTGGCCCAGGTCCTTTTGGGCCCGGGCCACCAGCACCACGGCCAGCCTGGGTTTCATGTCCCACTCTCTGCCATGGGCACAGCTGTGGCGTGCATGGGCCAGTGAGGAGGCGGGGCCCAGGCTCCCCTCTTGCCCAGGCACCTGCTTCCCTAGTGCATCGACACGGCTGGAGATGGCGCTGAAGTGCCAGGGCTTTGCGTC
This sequence comes from Hystrix cristata, assembly GCA_004026905.1. Lineage (NCBI taxonomy): Eukaryota > Metazoa > Chordata > Mammalia > Rodentia > Hystricidae > Hystrix > Hystrix cristata. The sequence continues at coordinate 130,775 of PVJO010001120.1, forward strand.
CCTCTTCAAGCCCCTGACTGGGAAAAAGCCCACCACTGCAGGTGGACGAAGTGGCTTCCAATTCCATCTTGGGACTGGAAGTTGAGTGTTCAGCCTGCAATCAGGTGTCTCCCTGGCCCAGCTCCCTCTGCACATGGGGCAGGAGGGGCCCCAAGGTGTTTAGCAAGCAGAGAGTGTGGCTTGCAGGCACTCTCTGCTGGGCCCACCAAGAATTAGATATAATACTGCATAGGTGCAGTGCGTGTATTAGTAGAGGAACTGAAATTAGGTGTTTAAATTCAGCCTCCCTCTCTCCTTTTTTTCTCTTCTTCTTTTTTTTTTTAAACTCACCTCCGCCCTCTACTGGAACTTGAACCCGGGACCTTCTTACTGAATTCCCTCCCCAGCATTTTATTTTTAGTTTCTGGGTTTTTTTTGTTTTTTTTTAATTTTTTATTTCACCAAGAACATGTATTGGTACATTGTATACATAATGATCATAATCAACATGGTTATTTTGTACCTGTACATGATACATCTTGGTTTCCCCCCTCTGCCCCCCCTTCCCCTCCCCTCCCTTCCTTTCACCCACCCCTCCCTATTTGCAACAAGTGTAGTTACACTTTACCATTTTTTCCCCTTTCATCTTACTTTTCTTTTAACCTTCTTCTTTATCCCCCTTTTCCCTATCTAGTTCTCCTCTCTTTTGAATACTATCTCTCTTCTCGCCAAGTTGTCCAGGCCAGGCTGAAACTTGTGATCCTCCTGCCTCACCCTACTGAGTGCTGGATTACAGTCGTGCACCACCAAGCCTGGCTTCTCTCTCTCCCTCTCTCTCTCTCTCTCTCTCTCTCTCAGTGAATGTTCGCTGGGCTGTGCTGATGCTCAGTGCTGGCCTGTCAGGGGAGCAGGGGTGTCTCCCACAAAGCCTCAGCCTGTTGTCAGCCCCAAGCCCAGCCCAGCCCTGCCCTGAAGCCAACCTCCCCCCACCCCCAGATTATGGCAGCTCTAAGTTCTCCAGCTCTCTGGGCCCTCTCGGTCCGGGTAGGAATTTTGCTCTGGCTCCCATGCAGATGGCCCTGGGCGGGGGGGCTGATATGCAGCACCTGGGGGGGCCCTCCTGGCCTCCAGCTCTGCATGCACAAAACCCACTTCTACCCAGGTCTCCATCTGGGGATCATCTTGGAGCTTCCCACCCCACATCATCCCAGCAGAGCTCTGGGTATGTCCCTTCCCTCTGTCCCCCTGCACCTCCCCTCTCCCAGGTACCTCTGTTCCTTAGCCCTTCCCCTTCCTAGCCAGCTGTGCCCCAGGGAGGAAAGATCATCCCAGATACAAACCTGTCCTGTCTCCAAGGCCTTTAGACCCCGTCCAGGCACCCACCGGGCTCAGAAGTTACCTCCTCTCTGGGTCAAAGTTGAGCCACCTCCCAGTGTCCCTGTCCACAGGTGAACCTCCTTGTACTTCTCTTTCACAACACCCGCGACTGTACACCTGGGCCTCCTTCCCGCCTTCACCAGCCTCCGGCTCCCTCTTCTCTCCCCTTCCCCTCGCCCTCCAAGCGGGCCTCGCCCCTGCAGGAAGCCCTCCCACACCACCTTTGCGCAGTCCTTCCCCCTGACCCAGGGCAGTGTCCCTGCCACCGGCTGGCCTTGCCCCTTCTGTGTGTCTTCACACCTGTCCTCACCTGCTAGCGGATTCCTGAGGACCAAGGTACACAGTTATCTTTCTGGTGCCAGTGTCTGGAGGGGCAGCCACACACTGCACCAGCTGCCTATGCGGATTCGTCCAGGGACAGCCCTGACCCCGGAGAAATGGCCCGCTGGAACCCCGGGACATGAGGGGCCAATGGGAAGTGGGGAGCTGCAGCCAGCACCGGCCCATCCTGCCTCTGCTTTGCTGTAGAACCTCAGGTGAGCCACACAACTTCTGGAATGTGTGTGTGTGTGTGTGTGTGTGTGTGTGTGTGTTAATCTGCCACATAAAAGAAAGGACAAGACTTTCTGTCCCCAGGCCTGTCTCCTCCTGCTGGGCTTGTGATGGTGACATGAAATTCTGGAGACACGTGGTGTCTCAGGATTGGTGACATTCTCAAATATTTGAAGCAGAGCACAGTGTCTGCCAGTCGGGAATGCAAACAAGGCAGGAATGAGTTAAAGCAGCTCCAGGCCTCCAAGTGCCACTGTGTGGCAGCTGTGACCTCACCCTGTGTCACCAGGGACCAAGTCCTGTTAGCTTCAGGTCAAGAGCACCTCCACTGCCCAAGCCATGCTCAGGTGCCTACTTCTGGCCTCTGGGTCTCCTTCTCCCCCATCATGCCTTCACCCTTGTATCCCAAAGACACCCCTGTGCCTGCTCCAGACTGTAGACCAAACCTCTTGCTGGCCTGGAAAGCTTTCCTGACACTGTTGAAGGTGGATCCTTGATGTCGTGTCCTCTTGTGTAACAGCTACCACCCTCTACCCCAACATGCATTCGTGCACATCCGCACACACCACCACACACAGGCTGGGAGACTTGTCTCCTGGTCTGAACCGGATCGCTCTGGTGTGCAGTTTCCTGAGTCAGCCTCCCTGCTCCGCTCCCCAGACCTGGACCAGACCCGGGGAGCCCAGTGTCAGGCGAGAGTCCTCAGAACCACCTTCTTCAGTCTCTGACATCCTCCTTCCACTTTCCAACAGGAACTCTTCTCCTCTCACCAAAACTTGCTGTGGTGGACTTAACGTGGTCACCTTGCACCAGAACGCCCAGCCGGACCGAGCTGGTGTGATGCTGGGTCCACCTGAGGGTTGTTGCTGATGCAATTTAAAGCAAAGTGGGAGCTGAAGCTAGTTGGCGGGCTGTTTCCCAGGAGAAGCTCTGCTGCGCTGGTTCCTCCGAAGGGAACTCGGCTGTCCTCGTCGAGGAAGGAGCTCGGGGCCTTGCTGTCGTCAAGGATGGCTGCTGTTGCTTCGGAGGAGATCTGGTTGTCATCTCTGCTGCAAGCATTGTGTCCTGGTTCCAGTGAAGATTTCTTCAGCCATCATGTGCAGACACGGACATACGTGGGACAGTGCTGTGGGCTCCCAACACTCGATTGGATATTTGGGGTCTCCAGCGCCTAGACAGACATTCAGCACTTCCTGTATTTGGCTTGTGGGTGAATATTGTGATTTATGAATGTCCTCTATTAAATCTGCTCTCTTACAACCATTGGTTCTAGAAAATCTAACTAAGACACTTGCCACCCTGTGACCCATTGCCTGTGACAGTGGCCCTGTTGAAGAGAAGCCCACAGTAAGTGTCCTACAGAGGGGAGAAAATGCCTTAGCTTGAGGTTAGGGGCCACGTGGGTGACAGTGGAGAGGCACTGGGGTGGGCCAGCAAGGTCCATCTCTTACCAGCCCTCACGCCGCCTGCATCAGGGCCCAGTCCAGACCGGGGCTGGGAGAAGGGCCGAGAGCCCTGGCTGCCGACCCTCCCGGCTGCACACCGTCTGTGGTCCGCACACGCAGAGGCAGGCCAGCGCACTGTGTGCGAGGCCCCTGGCTGCAAGAGCAGAAGCTGCCAAGGCCCAAGTCCAAGAGAACAGCACGAGCTTAGAATTCAGATCTGGGACCTTTCATACTCCGAGTCCATTTAGATTGGAGAAACACAACTTCGCTCCCTAAGAACATTCGGCGAGCGGTGGATGTAGAGTGTGGAGAGAGAGCAGAAGCCGCCCCATGAAAAGGCTCTGCATCCTGCTGGACATCAAAGGCTCTTAGGGAAGCCTCCAATGAGTTTGGGGCGAAGGGATCATCAGCATGTGGATTAAATTATATATTTGTTATGCATTGGCCTGAGTGCAAAGAGGAGGCTTCACGCAGTGAGAAACTGAGTCACAGAGGGACCCCAAAGGCAACCAGCCACTCTGCTGTCCTGAAGCTTCTTTCCACTGTGAAACCCCCTGCACCCGTACTGGGGGAAACCAGCTGTTCTAATTCCGACGAGCTGGCCCCAAATCACTGCTGTCAGCCCCTCATGCCCCTCTGTGCCTCTCCAGGCCAGCTCAGCTCAAATGAGGCTGGGCTCCCTCCTGTGTCGGGCCCTCCCCCGTCAGACCCCCAGACCCTCTATCCCAGCCACAGCAGCGGGCTCCTCCCTGAGGGGAGAGGACAAGGAGGGCGTCGAAGCCCATCCAGGGATGCAGCTTCGCTTTCCGCCACTTCTCCCAGCTCGGCCTCCCTGCTGTCTGTGGGATGCACCTCCTCTCCCAGGCCCCAAGCAGGGCCTTCTGGTGGATGGAAGGGTCCATCTATAAGCCCCACTGATGCCTGGAACCCCATGTGTTCATTTCAGCTTGCCTCATGAGTCCCTCCGTTTTAGCCTAAATAACCCTCTCCTTCTCCTAATTTGCCCCAGTTATTTCAGGCTTCCTGGAATCCCCATGACCTGGGAGGCCTAAGGCCCAAAGTGACTGCTTGGCCCCAAACAGAGTTGGAGGGAGGTTCTGATGTATTTATAATACACACTAGCACTTGGCTAGAGACCCCAGCAAGGTTGGAATCCTGTCTACCAATCACCCTGCCTCCTCTGGGGGCCTCAGGAGAGGTGGACCAAGCAGCCAGAGAGCAAGGTGGCTGCAGGGACACATCGCCATGTCCTACTGCAGCAACAGAAGCCTCATTCCTCTGGCTTTTCCTGCGTCTGTACTGCGTCCACAGGAAGGAGACAGCTGCCTCACCCAAGGGCACACCCCTTTTCAGGGGGAATGCATCAATGACTGATTCACAGCGTTGGCATCAAGGGCTGGGGACAAAGCGCCTCCAGGGGTCCCCTCTGGGTCACACTGCCTGGCAGCTGGGCATTCCCCTGGCCCACTCCTATTTCCCTGTGACAGTTAATCTTGGTTGTCAACTTGATTGGCTTGAGAGATGCCTAGGAGATTAGTAAAACAAGCTTCCAGGTGTGTCTGGCGGGGTCTTGGGAAGCATATCTGGTGCCTAGCCCTTTCCTCTCAAGCTCTTACCTGCTCCACTTTGTGAACAGCGTTAGCTGGAGCCAGCCGACCATGGACTAAAACCTCTGAAACCATAAGCTAGAATAAACCTTTCCTCCTTTAAGTTTTGGGTGTCAGAAATTTTGTCCTGCTAGCAGGAAAGTTGACATATATACTTCCATTTCTTTCCACAGGTGTGGGTTCCCAGTGCTGTCCCTAATAAATCTCCCCCAACCAAACTTCCACCTAACTTCCCCGGGAGCCCCACCTGTGACACATTCCAAGCAGGAGGTAAAGACAGACTGGTTTTGTTAAACTCTTTTTCCCAACTGTGGGAAAGCAGAGTGGGAGGCAGTTTGGTCCTCAAGAGTGTGAGGCTTCCTACCTGCAAAAAACATGCGTACAATTCTATCTGGCCAATCACACCCAACCCACAGGAACACCAGCAGCCAGGAGCCTACAGAAGGCAAGTGCCCATCCTTGGCAGGTGGGGTGCAAGCACGGGACCCCACTGCACAGGTGTGGCCCCTGGCAGGTTTGGCCAGATAACTAGAATAGGATCGTTTCCCCCAGGAGGGGACAGCAGGGAGACCAGCATGGAGGCTGCAGAGGAAAGAAGGCTTCCGCCTCCCCTCTGGATTTGGAGCTGAGCCCAGGGCTCACCACACTAAGTCCCTGCTACAGGAATCATTATGAAGTGACAGTCACTCTAGTCCTAGGAGCCTCCATCTCCTTGGTTATCAAGTGACCCCGCGGCCCCAGCCTGCTTGCCTCGGGGCCAGGGGAGGATGGGCTGAGAGAAGCTGGGGAGACACACTGTAAGGCAGGAGGAGGTATGTGAAGGAGCTGTCACAGGGTGCTGATGACCAGTCTCGCCCTCCCTGGCACAGTCCCTCTCTTGGGGGGACAGGGGTGCGGTGGACTCCACCTGCACATCTGGGTTTCCTCCAGCCTGCAGGATCAGCCTGGACACAGGTGTCCCCTGAAGCTAGCCAGATGAAGGAATTAAGGGTTCAGAGAATCCAAGAGTATCATTTTGTCTTCTCCCAAAGGCCCAAGAAAGCACACAGCCAGTCAGGCAGGTTGGGGTGGTGAAGTCCAGCTGTTAGGGACATTTGCACACTTCCTCTCTAGGACCACATCACTACTTTTGTCCCAACATCTGCAGCTGGTGAGCAGGTTTTCCGTGTCACTGAGGTTGGGCTGAGATTCTGGGAAGGGAAAAGGGGACCACAGTGGCTGCACACAGGGACCCCACGCACCTTACCTCACTGGAGGTCCACATGCTTAGGCCACTGGCCTCTCCGCGTGCAGACTCCAAGATCCCACAGGCCCGGCTGCCGGCAGCCGGATGCAAGTCCGTCTGTGGACCACGCACCTGGCCCTGCGCCCACAGTTCCTCTTTTTCTGACCCACACCAAAGCGTTCTGAGCTGCCAGCACCTGCATACCCAGCTCTGCTGAGGGGTGGAACCGTTTTACAGTGGGAGAAGCAGGTTTGTGAGGTCCAATAACTCACCCAAGGGCACACAGTGCGGGTGACTGGGAGCCGGGGCACAACTGCAGACCCGTCTGACTCCTCTTCTTACAGAGTGCCAGAAGCATAGACGGGCACACAGTAGCCTCCTAAAGCGGCCAGCACAGTGGGTTTCTCCACAGGCCTTACGATTTGGGCAGGCAGACGAACCCTTACACGATGTATTCGTCACGGTTCTTTTGATATCAAATAACAGAGAGCAAGCCTGCAAGAGGGAAAAAGTCATTAGAAAGATACCGAGAGGCCTTGTGGAACCCGAGGAAGGGACTGGAAATTCCAGCTGAAGGGTCAGATCTAAGACTGTCCAGGTTCGGTCCAAAGGCCTTAGAGGCGCTGTCCACTGCCTTCCCCCCAGCACTTGGCCCATGACTTGATTTGGATGCCAGCCTGCCACTCACAGCTCCAGATTCCTGAGATTCGAAAGCGTTACTGGACACAGAGGGTCGAGTTTCTGCCTTCCCTTCCATTCATCGTTTCCTGGGGTCAAGTCCCATACGGCAGGCTGAACCGCACCACGCTGCCTACTGCCGTACGTCGCGGGCACCCACCACATGGGACCACGTCTACCACCCGCAGGCCCAGCAAGAGCGCCGCTGCCTCAGGCTCCCTGCTACAGAGTGCCCTGCCTGCTGTGTGTACGCACACGTACATACACCCCGACATGCACACGCCAACACACACACGAACACCCACATGCCAAAACCCACAAACCAAACACATACACACACCAACACCAACACACAAACTGCAACGAACACCCTCTCCACACATGCCAACACACCACAACACACACACACATCAACACACACCAACGCCCACATACCCAATATACACACTACTACGCACACCAACACACACCCCAGAATACACGCCCCAACACACAGAAGCAGCCAGCACATACATATATACCAACACACATACCAACACCCCCACGCAGTAACATACACCCAACACACACACTGCAACAACATGTCAACACACACACTAACGCACACCAACACGCACATAGTTATTATTCACCACATGGGAGCTGGTATTCCAGACTGACAGATCCCAACCCCAAACATCCGTTCTCATGGTTGGAGCTGCTCAGGGCCCAGAGAAAGCCCATATCCATCTGCGTCCCTCTAACTAATGTCCACACACATCGTCTGAAAGACGTCTCACTGGCAGAAGGTCTGTGAAACTTGAAGACACTGTTTCAATGTCACCCGAAAGTGAGTGGTAGAGGCTCTTCTCCATAAGAAAACACAAATTATGTCACTTGTTAAATCCTCTCACCGTGGACCTCACGGATTTGTAAATGACACATGTGTAGTAACAAATATTGTTTCCTACTGGCGGTGAACATCCATTTTCTTTCTTCTCTTCCTAATCCAATTTATGGCTCTAAAAGTAGCAGACAACCAGCCCATTTTTCACTTATGTAGGGGCGATATTTTGCACGAGCAGTTGAGAAGTATTTTTAATATTAAACAATTCATTTTACTCTTCAGTTTGTATATATGTCATTTTAGAAAAGTCATGACAGGCTGGCAGTGCAGCTCAGTGGTAGCACTTACCTAACATGGGAGAGGTTCTGATTGTCATCTTGGCGGGGAGAAATACGGAAGGCTGGCGAGTGGGCAGGCAGGCAGGAGGCGAGTCAGGAGGGCAGGAAAGAAAAGATGCTGGGAAGGTGGTGCATGAAAAGACATTTCAAAGGTGCTTCCTGCTGGGGACGACTGGGTTGTGGCAGTATCATTTAGCGACCCGGGTAAACTGGAGGAGGATCAGATTTGAGCTAAGTGCTGCTGGCATGCCCACTCCCTACAAGTGGACACTAATGAGTAAAGAGTGTAAGTGACCTACCTCAGCTCGCACGGCCGCTAAGCGTCCAAAGGGCTCTGAGTCCGAATCCGCTTGACCCCAGAGCCCAAGCTCTTGCCCGTGTCCTGTTTCTTCCCAGCTGCTGCCTCCTTCCCAGGCCTGCCCTGCCCCGGGCTCAGTGGCTGTGCTTCCAGGGTGCACTAGCTAAGGCGATCATACATTCTCCTATTCAGTTCTCTCCCATCTCCACGAGGCAGGTTCTATCGTCCCTTTGTTAGTCGGCCTCCATCAATGTATGGAACACCTGAGACAATCAGTTTACAGAAAGGAAAGTTCATTTCGGCTCTGTTTCGGAGCCTCTGGTCATGGTGGATTGGCCTCTGTGTGTGGGCAAGGCAGGAGCCTGAGGCAGGGCAAAACCACGGACGGTGGCCCAGTAAAAGGAAGCAAGAAGAGACGGACCCACGATCCCTAGGAGGCACACTCCTGCAACCCAAAGACCCCCGCCCCCCGCCCCCGCCGCGAGGCCCCACCACCCAGTAGTGCCAAGTTGGGGAGCAGAGTTTTGCATACACACCTTGGGGACATTCTGCCAGCCCTGACACTACTGATGGGAAAGAAAGGCAAGCTAACCAACTGCTTGCGTCTCCGAGGGACTGAGGGCAGCGCTTCATCTCTGTCTCATCAAGTTACTGACCAGATCACTAGACAAGCAACTATGAAAGTCCACAGTGTGATGCAAACCTCCGCTGGGTCCTCTTCGTACCAGCAGAGCCGGGGCACTCAGGAGAGCCGGCCGGGGCCCCGGCACCTTGGGAGACCACAGGAGTGGCCACGGTGGCATCGTCCCATCTGGAGTTTTCCGATGGAAGCTGTGGTGGCGTCTCAGTGGCTGCGCAAGAACCGGCTTCGGGCTGAGGACTAAAGTGAGGTGTGGGCAGCCTCTGTGTCACCCAGCTCCGTGCAGTCCCGGCGGGGCAGAGGAAGACCCCGAGGTCCACACTCCATCTGCAGGAGCACCAAGGTCAGAGGGGGCACAGCCATGGCTGCCCGGGGGAGGGCCATGCCACCAGGAGAGAGCGCTGGCTGCAGGCACCACGGGCATGGCAGAAGGAGGTATGACTGTCCCTTTTGCTGAGGACCTCAGTGGTAGTTGGGAGCGGCGAAGGGGTAAACCCCTCAGGAAAACCCCAAGGCCACCATTGGCTTGGAACCAGCCACAGACTGCAGTGAGACCAAGGTCCTGTGACACACCATTCCCTCCTCCCCCATCCACAGGACGCCAATTCAGAAGCTGGGGGAGAAGGAGGGACTATTTTAGAAAAGGCCACACCCTGCCACTCCAAGTCCTTCCAACTAGGGGGTCACATCTACATGGGGGAGCAGAGCAAGAGGTACTGAGTTTGGGATGGAAGGTTTAAGCCCTACAGGAATCTTTTAATAATCACAAGTTATTTGCTCTGGTCGTCGTGCTGTTAAGGATTCCATACCAACTCACTTGCACGGATTTTTGTGTCACACCCTCTAAACGGACTCTCCTCTGCCTGTGTTGGCCTGAACGGCAGCCTGCCAGACGGACGCTGCTTCCCACAGCCCTTCTCCCATGTGGAGAAGCCAAAGGGAACAAGCACCGGAGTCCCAACTCCCCGCCTGCCATTAACCAGTGCGGGAGGGTGGCAGGAGATGCCGACTGGACCCCTGCCCCTGGTGGCAGCAGCCGGATGGCTAAGCTCTGTGCTGAGGCCACACAGCCCTCATTTCCCCGCTGGCCTGTCCATCTGAGGCCCACGATTAGCCCTGGGCAGGCTCTGTTCCCAGCCCCGGGGCCTGGTTGCTGGTCAAGACTGTCACCCTCTGTGCAGAGAGAGTTCTGGTCCAGTACAGGAAACAAAACGGAGCACCTTCACCAGGGAGCCAGGGAGCAAACCAGAGACTGGTGGCTCGGAGGACCCCGCGTGCTCCCTTTGGCACCGGCGCAAGCTGCATGGCTGACTGCCCTGTTCGTCAGGCCCCAGGGGTCAGCCACGAGACTGTGACCAAGCTACCTGAGATTAAGGCCTGGGGATGGAAACAAAGAGATGTGGGTGGAAGCACAGTGAACCCGCTGGGCGACGCGGAGTCAGGTGAACCAGTCCTACCCATGTCTATCACTTCCTGTCTTTAAGTTTTTCTTGGAGCCAGGGCGCAGGAGCTGCCCAGGCCCAGGACTGCAAGCTCGGCCTTATGGGACGCTCCAGGCCCAGGCTCAGAGCGGTCAGGGACACCTGAGGACAGGAGGTCAGAGACTCTGGCCCCATCTTGGAAGGCTTTGTGCATGGGGCAGTCAAGTCCCGAAAAATGGGAAGGCTGGGACAACCCGACAAGCAGGTGGGCTGGGGGCACGGAGCTGGCGAGACCCGGGGGAGCCAGAGCTCCAGGGAAGTGTCTGTGAGTGAGGCCGGGAGGGGCACTCAGGACCGTGTCCGGAGCTCTCCATTCTGGAAAGCAGAGGAAGACAGCCCACCACTGAGGGGCCTGCGGGAGTGGCGCAGCAGAGCGGGCAGAGGGCCGCCTGAGAAATCCAAAGAAGGCCCCGCTTCCTGCAGGGCTCGGAGGTACCGGATGAGACCCGCCTATGTCTCCAGCCTCACCTTCCCCACTTCCTATTACACTTCTTTCCCAGGGCCTCGGCTGGTGCGACCCTGCCCGGACCTGCAGTGCCAGAGCCGGTGACCCCCGCAGGCGCTTCTGCTCTGCTCACCCGGGTTATCCTCATAGCCGGCTATCCTCCCCGAGGAGACACAGTCATCTTCACTTTACTGGGGAGAGCTTCGGGGCACAGAGAGGTTAAAGAGCTGCCCAAAGTCACACAGATACTTCCTGCATGCAGAACATTAACTTGCAATCATTTCCATTTGCGAATCTGCCCAGGAGGGCCCAGGTGGGGACTGGCACATCCCACCTGGCATCTCAGTGCTTTTCTGGGCCAGAGTCCAGGGGGTGTTTATCCAGCAAAGCGTAACTAAAATTGCTACCCCGGGAAACAAGCAGCCGTCCTGGACCCCCCACAGGTCGGTGGACACACCTGCAGGTCATGTGATATCGCCTCTTGTATCCCTGGCTGCTGCCCCTTCCTGGAGCAAGGGAGGTCCCGGCTGGGCACAGCCTCCAGCAGCAAGAAAACAAACAGCACAAGCTCCCTGCCCCCCGGTTTTCTCGGAACTGGCTGCCCGTCTAGCTGTCAGGCGTGAAGGAATTCTCCCCAGAGGGGCACAGGAGAGGGAGAGAAGTGCAGACAGCCCATGGAGGCAGTAGAAACATCAGCCACCCTCAGAAGCCACACTCTGCACCTCAGCCAGCTGTCACTGGCCACAGTGTGCACCAGCGGGCAGCCCATCCCTTGCCTGGCTCCTTGGCCCACACTGTCCTCAGACCAAGCCAGCATCCCAACCCCCATCTTCTGCTGGGTCCTGGTGCATTTCCCACAATGATCCCTTCCCGGATTGCTGGCTTCCGGGAATTCTTGTGGTTAGGCACAAGCCATTTCGTTCATACTCTCTACCTCTCCCATGTCTTCCTCGTTTCCTGACAGATCAGCACCCACAACCCTTGGTCCCTCTGGCCTCTCTACAATGCAGGCAGGCACACACAGAGCAGCTCACAGCTACAGGATGCACACGCACAGGCCCACATACCAGACCGCAGGTGTCCGCTCCCTCCCAGTGCCCTCAGTGGGCCTGTTCTTCTCATGGAGCCCGCACAGCAATATGGGCATGAGAACCACTTGGAGAAGGGCTCTCCATAGTCACAGATGGCCTTCCCAGAAGCCACAGCCTCAGGAGACTAAAATAACACGGGGGACTCAAGTTGCCAGCATCAGCAAGGCTTAAACCAGTGTTTCTCCAACTGTAACGTACATACAGATCGCCTGGAAAGCTTATCCACGCTGTGGATATTGATTTAGGAGCTCTGAGTGGACCCAAGATTGTACATTTCTAACAAGCCAAGAAATGTCAATTCTGTTGGTCCTTGGGACATACTTTGAGGAGCAAGTAAAAAGAAAGTTTATTTCTTCCCTGTGTTCTTAAAGTCCCTGAACTCAGTATGGAGCTGATGTGGCACTCTGTGGTGTCAGGGACCCATGATCCTTCTGTGTTTTGTTGTTCCCAAGTGCGACTTCCTTTCCCACAGTGATTCCTATGGTTCAAAATGGCTGTTAGAGCTCCAGCCATTGCATTTGTATTTTAGCCCACCCCTTTCTCCTAAAGCAAAGACAGATAGAAGGGTGTGACCTTTCCTTATAAGAATCCATGAGATTTTGCACAGTTCCACTAATTCCTCCTAGCCAAAACATAGCTGCATGGCCTCTCTGCTGTTCATTAGAGGTTGGGAAATAAGTCTTTCTTCTAGCTAAAAATTGAAAATTCTATTCCTCAGGAACTAGGTTAGGGATAGGAGAGGCAATCCATAGGGTGTAGCAAGCAGGAATGAAATCACAGACATTCCTGAGCCCTTATTGACAGGGCCAGCCTTTTCAGGCTTCTGGCACTGGCTGTACTCGTGAAAATGAGCCAAGCGTCTTACCCCTAAGACTTCTTCTGTCCCCAGCCCTGTCTTCACATCCACTACAGCTAGGTCTGATAGTGCGACAAGCCTCCCATGCCCAGTCTCAGAGGCAGGACAAGGCAGGCAACAGACACTGGAGGTAGATGGTCTGGGTTCAAATCTTGGCCTCCTACCTATTGGCTACAAAATCTTGAGCAAGCTTCTTAAACCCTCCATGCCTCAGTTTCCCACCTGTACAGTGGAGATCTAGCCTCTTTCTTCAAGAGCTGTTACAAGGATGAAGGGGTCAAAGCCCACCCGTGGTACTGTGGCCACCCTAACATGGTCTCGGCCTGCCTTGGGCCAGAGCTGGGAGAGACCCGTCCTGGCGGGTGGCAACCCACGCACTACCTCCAGCTCTGTGCCGTGGACCAGCAGCTACATGTGAGAAGAGCAGCCATTTATTTGGAGATTGTCTCGGCTTGCTAAGAAAACTTCAGGATGATTTTTTTCCCCAAAACTTCATTTTCATGATTTTTAGTGTTATTATTATTATTATTTTGCACCAGAAATGAAGCCTGATCGTACTGTGATCACTCTGCATGTGTCGCCTTAGCCATGTTGAACTCCATGCCCCCGAAATCCTTTCCTTGTGCATGTGTGAGAAGAGCAGGTTGTTGGGAAATTCTGCGGGCGAGGGCGGGAGCCATAACGCAGCACACAGATCAGACGTGTGTGCCGAGAACGGGTCTTGGCTTCAGCTTGTTCTTGGGGAGTTTCAGTCTGCTCCAATCTTTCCTTTTAACTATCAGTTACTCTGTGGACTTGAAAGTGCAGCAGCTGGCATGGAGAGGTACAAGCAGCCTCCCAACTGGGAGTGAGCCAATTCCCTACAATAGATCTGTCTACCGGTCTGTCCGTCCCTCCATCCATCCATTATCTATCAATGGATCCATCTATCAATTGATCTGTCATCTATCTCTGTCTCTATATCTCTTATATATCTACCATCTGTCTATTGATTGATTGTTTGATCTATCAATCATCCGTCTCTATCATCTGTGTATTGATGAGCTGTCAATCTACCTATCATCTATCTACCTATCTACCATCATCTCCACCTCATCAGCTGGTGCTGCCAGAAGCCAGGCGGGTGGCCAGGAGGAGGGACAGAGACCAAGCCACTTGTCCCTGTTTACTCTCTGCTGAACCAGAAACTCTCAGAACTTACTGGAAAGCTCCCGGGACTTTGTTTTCCTGAAATGAGACAAAAACAGGTTGGACTTCTTTGGTGTTTACCCAAAGACTTAATTAGCTAATTCTGAGCTGGAATGCCTGGCAGACTGGTAAAGGTAAAGATGGGGCACACGCAATTGGCCTGAAAGGTCCCAGGAGGTGAGCTGCCTGACACAAGGCAGACACATTTGGGGGAGGCTGAGTTGCGGCTGGGAAGACCCCTGGCTATGCAGGAGGATGGAGCAGCAGGAATGCTGTGTGGCTCTGAGCAGCCACCTTAACCTCTCTGAATTTCTGTCTTCCTCAGCTTCCCTTGCCAGGTTGTTGGAGGATTCGCAGTGACAGCCTGGCATCCAGCACTGAAGCAAAGCTGGCTGTGGTGAGCAACAGAGTTCTTTAGCCTGGGCTGTTGGGGACTCATATATTCTAGAGATCCAGCTACCACTCTCAATCCCCTTTACAAACTGGTTTTATCCAAATGTGTCCCCTTGCTCTTCCTCCCAACCTCACTGCTCCCAGACACGAACAGCCCTGCTGCCAGGAGGCAGGTGACATCGCTGCAGATGGCATGGATGTACTCCTACCTGCCGGGAGTAAGGGCTTCCCGTCCAGCTCTGCCATACCATGACTCAGTTTCCCTCTGCTCGACTTGCAGAACTCCCAAGGAGCTGGGGGCTCTTGGATCTCCCATGACCATAGAAAGGTTGCTGCTTGGTGCTGGCACCAGGACTGTAAAGAAACATAGACTCAAGGATGCTGGGATTCCTAGCAGGACTCTGGGCTATGCACAGATGGGCCAGAACATGTTTAAATGCGTTTTTAGATGAACCTCAAAATGAAAACACTACTGTTTAAAATTCTTACAAAGATGCCGTCCCTAGTCTGAGATATTCTAGATTGGAGCCACCAGCACATGGCATAAGCCTGTCCCGCCCTCTTCCCCACCATGGCACCTCGTGTTTCTGACTGCAAGCTTTGCAGGAGGAGCAGGATGCTCGGGGAGGGTGCTGCAGCGGTCACAGGTAGCAGCAAGACCTCTGCTCTCCCTGTTTCCGGTCCTGAGTCCTGACACCGACACCCGGGCGCCTTCCTCGAGCAGGGTCTCCTCCCCTGACCTTGAGCCCAGGCGGCCACCAGAGAACGCAGTAGAAGTGAAGTCTGCCTGAGCCAGGTCCCCAAGGCCAGTGGACTCCCCACTCTCTCTTTTTCTGTCATTTTCTTTTTTTTATTTTAGTAGTACATTTTAGATACACATAATAACATGCATCATGCGGAATTTGTACCTGTACATGATAAATCTTGCCGCTACGTTTTTCCACATTCACCTCCCCTCCCTTCAATCCCTCTTCCCCGCTTGCTCTGCTCCTCCCTTCGAGCCCAGTGGCCTTGACTTGGGTCAAGTGATTCAAAAACCACAGCTCCTCGCCTCAATGGCCAGAAAGTACAGTGTCTGGTAACGTTTCTAGGGGAGAAGCGGGGTACAGAGGGAGGGGAAATGGACACGAATTTCTGGTTTCTGGAGTTGGGGATTTAGCTCAGTGGTAGAGCGCCTGCCTAGCAAGCACAAGGCTCTGAGTTCGAACCCCAGCACCACCCCCCAAAAACGAATTTCTGGGCTTCTGTTCTGAGCAGAGGGAAAGTGGGCACGGAAGGCCCCAAGCCGCCTTCCTTCCTGGAAAAGAAACTGCAACTTACTGGGAAGCTGAACGGATCTCCTGCTGCAGCAAATCCTGAGACAGGGAGGGCGGGCCTCGGCCCGAGGTGCTGCTGGGTCGGGGAGGAAGGACAGTCTCTGGGACCAGGAGCCCCAGCTCTTCTGCAAACCGCTGCTGTGGAATTGTGTCCTTGTGCCGCCCAGACATGCTGCGTCCTCTTCCGAGTGCAGATGGAGGGCAGGCGCAGACAGCCTCCTGACCAGACACTTAGCCTGTCACAGGGAAATCATGCAGGGTGCCCGCAGGGCCCGCGACAGCTTCAGTCAGAGGTCACATCCGCTTCATGTTTCTGCCCTGCTGGTGTCCAGCACTGTGCCTGACTGGAGGAGATGCTGGGAAGGGCTGCTGAAAAAGCAAAGCTTTTCTGACTTCTCATTGGTGGTGCGAGTTCACAGCCCCGGGGTACAATGCGTACACAGTGGCGCCTCGGTTCACGAACTTAAATTGTTCCGGGATTTTGGGAAGATGGCTGTGGTCATGTTTGTCACCCAGTGTGGAACTGGTGAATGAAAGCAAAATTTTGCTGACTATTTCTGTTTGCAAATGTTTCGTTTCTGTTTTCTTATTCACAAACAAAAGTGTTCATGAACCAAGGTGTTACTGTATTTCTCTTGAGGACTATTTTAGACAGGTTCATATTGATTATATATATATGTATGCATGTGAATATGTGTATATGAATATGTGTATATGTACACATATGTGTACCCTTCTGTATATATTGGATTGTGAACTCCTTGAAGATATGGACTGTGAGATAGATGGATTGATTGGATGGATGGATGGATGGAGGGATGGATGGATGGGCAGATGAACATAGGGATGTATGGTAGGTAGGTAGAGGATTAGATGGATGGATGGATGGTATGATGGTAGTTGGGTAGATGAATGGATGGATGGATGGGCAGATATACATGAGGATGAATGGATACATGATATAGATAGAGAGATTAGTGCATGGATGGGTGGAAGGATGGATGGATACATAGATAGATACATATGGAGACATAGATGCATGGATGGATAGATAGATAGATAGACAGGTGTGTATATAGATGGATGGATAAATGATAGATAGGTAGGTAACCACCAGCCTTGGGGGGTGGTTTGTTCACAGTGGGCTCAGCCGATGTGGGAGCAAGGCAGACTCCAGGGTAGTCCTTATTGCTGAGGACACCAAGGAGCCTAGAGAAAGCCCTGCAGCCACAAATGCTCGAGCTTGACTCTAGAGTCTTGGTCATGGGAGCGCTCTGATCTTCAGCTTCCTTGTCTGTCAAAATGGAATCATAAGAACAGAGTCTGCTCTCAGGGATATGAGGAGGATAAGCATACATGGACATATTTCAGACCCACATGAAGCGGACAGGCCCAGGGCCTTGATTCAGCCAGGGGCCTGTGCCCAGTCCGGCCTTGTCACTTGTGTGCCAGTAGCCCCTGAGGAAATTGCTTGAACCACCTGAGGTTATGCTGCACACGGAGAGAGGAGGGTGCTCCTTGGCAGGTGTATTAGTTACCTTCCTAGAGTCAATGGTTTGCAAGAGAGCAGATTTAATACGGGACATTTACAAGTTACAACATTCACCCATAAGCCAAATGCAGGAAGAGTGCCAAATGTCTACCTACACACTGGAGACCCCAAAAGATCTAGTCAAGGGCTGGGAGCACACGGCACTGTCCCATGTCTATAGGTGATGGCTGAGGAAATGTTTACTGGAACCAGGATACGATGCTCACAACAGAGATGAAGACCAGAGCTCCTCTGAAGCAACAGCAGCCATCCTCGAGGACAGCGAGGCCCCGAGCTCCTTCTATAACGAGAGTAGCCAAGTTCCCTTCAGGAGAACCAGCTGCAGCAGAGCTTCTCCTGGGAAACAGGTCACGACCATCTTCTGCTCCCGTTCTCCTTTTTGCCGTGTCGGCAACAATCCTCAGTTGGATCTTCTACACCCAGAACCACAGCAACTCAGTCCAGCTGGCCATTCCTGCTCAAGTTGACCATATCAGTCCACCACGGCAAAGCTCTGTGGACATGCGATGTTACCTGTGCAGAAGCATATGTGGTGGCTACAGGTGCTCACAGTGATATCCACCAGTGCTACTGTCACCTTATTCTGCAGAAGGCCTAGCCCTGTTCCCCCGAAGTCTTCAAAATCTACTTGACAGGTCAGAGAGCTGTGGGTGGAAATATAGCAGGCCCTCAAAGAAGGCCCAAGGGAACAAAGGCCCCCACAGGACTACACCAGGGATGAGGAGGTCGGGGGAGGCCAAGGAGAGGCTCTTTGGAGAAGGCAAACCTGTTTTGCCCTGCTGACCACCCAAAAAGAAGAGGTAAAGAAGGGGACCTAGTGACAAAGCAAGAAGGAAAGAAATGTTTTAAAACAATAAAAATGACAGTTCTTGGGGAGAGGCCAATATTTGCCAACCTGTAGATGTGATCCTTTGGGAAGAGGGTGGGGACTTGGCTGTTGGAGATGGCTGCCAACACAAACAGGGAAAGGGGCCCCGCTTCATCTGCAGACAGAGGACAGAGTGGGGTCAGGTCCCATGGGACAGACGACCTGGGAGAGCCCTCTGGCTCCAGCTGAGGGTCCTGGGTCCCATCAGTCCTGGCTAGGCCTCTTGTCCTGTGGGCACTGAGATGGACAGTCTGCTTCCCTTTGCCCACCTGTCCCTATGTGGTGCTGGAAGGGGCTGTGCAGGGTCCCATTACGGTGTCTCCTCCAGAGACACTGGCCACTTCAGCCCCCTCTCAAAGCTGCCCCCTTGTCCACCTTCCTGCCTAGGACCAGCAGTGAGTGCACCCAACTGAGAGTGGCCAGTGCCCAACAGGGGTCAGCCTGGATCTCTTCTTCGTGGACCTGAACTTGAAAGAAACGTGCCAGCCCCCAGAGGAGGCAACGTGGGCTCCCAGTGCTAAGTAAAGAGGTGATTGTGAGAGGTGCTTGGGAGATTTCCGTGGTAGAGAGAGGAAAGAGTAACGGGAAAGATGCTGATGGAGTGGCAGAAATGAAGAGAATAAGAAAGAGAAAGGGAAAAAGGCCACCAACCGCACTTAAAACAACTCTCCACTTCAACCATACCTCTGTAAGGTCCCAACATCAGTCCCCACAGACCCTTGCGTTAAGTCGCACCCTTTTTATTAGATTTGTGGACTTTCCTCTTTTAGCCTTTTGCGTTTTGAAAGATAATCATCCCTTGGCATCTGAGGAGGATCAGTTCCAGTGCCCCTGGAGGATAGGGCTGGGGATTTAGCTCAGGGGTTAGAGTGCTTGCCTTGCAAGCACGAGGCCCCAAGTTCGATCCCCGACCAAAAAAAAAAAAAAAAAATCCACAGGTGCTCAAGACCCTTGTATATACTGGCATAGTGTACGAACAGAACAAACACATCCTCCTGCATACTTTATGCCATCAATAGATGCCTTATAATATGGAGCACAGTGTAAAACTATGTAAATAATTTCTTTCCTGAATTGTGTAGGGAGACATGACAAAGAAAAGTACAGACACGATTTTTTAAATACTTTCAGTCTGTGGCCAGTTGAATCTGTGAAATGGAAACCCCACAAATATGGAGGGTGGACTGTATAATAAATGAACAGAAAAACATGTATTAAAAATATACATACACCAGGCTGGGGATTTAGCTCAGCAGTTAGAGTGCTTGCCTTGCAAGCACGAGGCCCTGAGTTCGAGCCCCAGCACAAAAAAAAAAAAAAAATACATACATACACCTAAAGCTAGAAATGGGAACCAGGCCTGTAATCCCAGCACTTTGGGAGGCTGAGACAAGAGGATCACAAGTTTGAGCCCAGCCTGGGCAACCTACAGACTTAGAAAAGCCCTGTCTCAAAATAAAAGATAAAAGATGGGTTGGGGATGAAGCATGTAGCTCAGTATGAAGGCCTTGTGCTCAATCTTCAGGAGGGAAAAAAAAAAAAAATCTCAACAAATTATTAGCAAAACCCATTCAAAAGCTGAGAGATTACAGTTCCCTCAAAGCCCTTGCACTCCGCCCTTCACCCCCGAGGTGGACACGTCGGGATTTCTGGCTGTTTTTTATGATCCTATAGAGCCCACTGAACAGCAGCCATGAGCAATGTAACTCAGGCCCGCCAGCTTTTTAACTCTATCTGGATGCATTCTTGCTTGTGTGCTCTTTGAGGTCAGTGTCTTGCATTTACCGTGAGTTTTTGAGAGGAAATCAGGTTTGCACGGAGCTCAGCTCATCTCCCCGGTGGATCACCCACCGCCTGACCATGCTGCAGTGCACAAATCCACACCGCCGACGATGGTGTTTCCAGGTGTTGACTGTGAGGAACGAGCCTTCCCACCCTTTCCCCAATTTTCTTTAGGTGTCCAAAGAAGTCTTTTGATTTTTACTACTCAATAAGCAACCTGAACATGGGCAAACATCCACCCCAACTCAAAAATGGAGGAATGCAGAAAAATCAGTCCTTAGTAGGGACTCACCTCTGGGCCTCTTGGGGAAGGAAGTTCAAGGTCATTTAACTTTGGAGGCCAAGATACCAGCAAAGATTTCTGGAGCATCTAGATGGAGTCTGAGAGGGAATGGGCACAGGAACCCAGGAGCAGGGGCCTCTGGCTGCTGGGTGGGGGACTTCCAGAGCAAGGCATCTTCTGGGCTGGCGGGGCAGGACGATTCACTTAGAGGAATCAGGAATTCTTGAATTCAGTCCTGGGTAGGGAACCCTTCCAAACCCTTCCTGGCTTCCATTTCTCCCCACACCAGGAGGCCACAGGACCTCCCGGTTTCCATCAGAAGAAGCACCTGGCCCAACCCCACCTGGACACTGACACCCTACATCTACACCTACACAGCAATGGGGAAGGGGCAGGAGGAAGGGCCTGCACTGAACAGAGCTGGTCACAGAGGAGCCAGTGGACAATGATGGACAAGGTAAACAAGTCCAATCACTTTCTATATCTGCTCTCCAATCTGAGTTTTCGTGAGTGAGCATTTGAGCAGTGGGTGTCCCATGATGGGAATCGGGTCATCAGCAGGGCAGTTCACAACCTTGCAGCTGGGTTCTGCTTGTACTGTTTAAATACACAGGCTGTGATCCGTACCCCCACGAGACAGGCACTTGGTATCCCCACTCCAGGGCAGCTGGGGTCAGCGGGATAAATCCAAGAGGTGACCTGGGTTTGGGTCCTACCCTGCCACTGGCTTGTGAGCAATCTTTAACACTCTTTCCCCTCTCTGGGCTTCAGCTCCTTTATTTGTTAACACAGACCTAGACTAGGAGGTCTCTAAAGCTCATTTATCCTCAAACATTCAATGATTCTATACACTCTCTGGGGGCCAAAGAGCCTTAATGAGGTGAAAAGACTGATGATCAGGGCTGGGTGATATAAACTGGGGCCTTTCAGGGAGGGGCTCTGGCAAACAGGGCACAAACTCAGGGTCTGCCTTGGTGGCCTGGCCTGCAGATCATATTCAAACAATACACACACACACACACACACACACACACACACACACACACACACACCCCAGATACCATACTGCACAGCTTTTTGTCTGTTACTGTCAAGAACATCTTTCCAGATGAATATAGCTCAAACTCGAAATCTGTGGAGCAGATATGACATAGCTTATTCAGCTGTTTCCCTATTAATGCACATATAGCTCATTGCCAGTTTTTTTGCAAACAGTGATGGACTTGTACGTGTGTTCTCACATACCACAGTTTTTAGCACACAGGTCAGCTCACACCACTGACCTCCTCTAAATGAAAGCACAAATCCTTTACCTGGGCCGCCCAGTATGCCACACCTGGCCCTGCCCCCTCTCTGAACTCATTGTGTCACTCCTTCTGGTGCCTACTAGGCAGCCACTACACCTGCCTTAGCTCAAGTCCTTGAAACTTGCCATGCCCAACCCTTCCTCAAGGCTGCTGTTCTGGCTGCTCTTTTTCTCAGATGCTCTGCTCCCTAAGTACTCAGAGCTCACGGGAAATGTCATCTCTTCAGAGCGTTCCTGCTAATCCTGGTTTAAGTAGCTCCCCTCTGCTCTTCTGTTCTCTTGTATCAGTTCTCTGCACAGCCTCCAAAAATCCTTCAATTGTGTCCTCTAAGAAGATACATTGATGTCCTGACCTTGAGTACCCACCAATGTGACCTTATTTGGAAATGGTTTGCAGATGTAGCCAAGATGAGGTCATGCTGGTCTAGAATGGGCCCTGGTCAGATTACTGGTGTCCTTATTGCAAAAAGAAAACTTGGACAAAGGGATGTAAGAGAGGAGAGCACCACGTGACAACAGAGCGCAGCAACACAGCTACCAGTGAGGGACACCAAAGCTTGCCAGGCACTCCCAGAAGCTAGGAGAGAGGCCTGGAGCAGATTCTCCCTCGGAGCCTCTGGTAGGAACCAACTCTGCCAAGCCTTGATTTCGGACTTCTGGTCTACAGAACTGTCAAGATGCAGGAATCATTTCTGCTATTTTAACCTAGACAGTTTGTGGTCATTTGTTTCACCAGCTACAGGAAACTGAATCACAACCCAGAACCACATCCAGGAAATTCCTGGTTTCTTTGTCTCGTTGTTTCTTGGCAGTCTGTGCCTTGCACAAGAATGCAAGCTCCTTGACAGCAGAGCTTTGTCATGGCTTCACCTTCAGTGCCTGGCACAGTGACATTTTCCAGATGAAGGGACAGTGTATTTCTTCTGATGGAAATGACTTCCATCAGTGGGCTGGCTGAGTCGGGATGGCAGTGTATTTTTTTATTTTCCAGTGCTGGGATGGAGCCCAGGGCCCTCTGCATGCTAGGCAAGCACCGAGCACCCTGACAGTGAATATTTATGTTGATAAGTCATCAGATTCTTTTTCCCAACATGCCATTGCTGTCACTCTAAGCAAGCACAACAGGGCCACTGATCACGTCCTCATCAGCCCTGGAGAGCTGAACTGTTGGAATATTCGCCATAAAGAGGGTGAACGTGTGGTACCCTTGCTTTTGTAACTCCCATCTTTCTGAGTGCTGGAAAAGGCGACCCTCTTGTCACAGAATGACGTGCTAATCGCCCTTCTCTTGTGAATTACTGATTCATAAGCTTTGTCCATTTTTCCACTGGCACATATGGCAGGTAGAATAATGACCCTAAGTAATCGTCCATGTTCTGATCCCAGAACTTGTGACTATGTTACCTTCCAGGGCAAAGATGAATTAGGGTAGCCAATGAAATTAAAGTTGCCAACAAGGTGACCTTGAGGTGGGGATTTTAGCCTGGGTTACTGGAGTCCACCCAGTTCCAAGCGATCTTATAAATGGAAAAGGAGGGCAGAAGACAAACAGATGACAGTGTGAGACGTGGCCTGACATTACTGACTCTGAAGGCAGAGGGAAGATTTGAAAGCCCAGAAATACAGGCAGGTGCTAGCCTTTTCTGGTACTGAACTCGCTGACTTGTAATTTACTTCTGCTCCCAATATGCCATTGGTAGGGTAGGGTAGGGTCTGTGATGGTTTGCATCTAAAATGTCCCTCCAAATTCTCATGTTCAGAGGCAGGGCCTAGTCAGAAGGAGTGGGTCGCTGGGGCTATGACCCGGATGCGCTTGTCCTTAGCTCCTTCCCTCCTTCCATGGGATGAGCAGCTACCCTCCACACAGGCCTTTCCACTGTGCCATTTTCGCCTTGGAGCTGGCTGACTTTAGACTGAACCCACTGGAAACTGTAAGCCAAGTAAACCTTTTCTCCGTTAAGTTGTGGGATTTGGATATTTTTTCCCAGCAACAGGAAAGTGACTAATACTGAGAAAACTGATACTGGGAGCAAGATCACTCTGTGACTATACCCAACTATGTGGTTCAGAAGGCTTTGGAACTGGTTTGCAACAGGAGTTTGGGAAAGTTTGGAAATGCTAACCAGAGAAGCCATAGAATGCCATAAGCAGAGCTTCATGGTTGATTTTGGTCAGAGCTCAGAAGACCAGAATGCTGATAAGAATGTGAACACTACTCAGGAGTCTCAGAAGGCAAGGCTCAAGAGGTTTCATTTGGAAACAAGGACTCCACTGATGGCTGAACTAGAGGCCATGTGTATTATACACTAGTGGAAAATTTGTTTTCATTTTGCCCATATCCTGAGACTTTGCCAAATACTGAGATTAAAAAGCAATGGACTAGTGCTTTGCATGATACTGAAATTAAAAGCAGTGATCTGGTGAAGGAAATTTCAAGGCAGCCCAATACTCATGCTATAGCATGAGTACTGCTGGCTGCTATTATCCAGATCTATGTAAGAATCTGGAGCAAAAAGCAGATCTAAAATGTTTGCAGTTCCAACAGAAAGTAAGCATCTGCAAAGTTGGGGCCATGGAGAGATTGAATGCTAAAAAGATTAGCATTAAAAAGAAACCAAGTACTTTGCATCAGGACAATAGGAAAGATGGCTTGAAGGCATCTTATAAATTAGCAAGACCTCACCCATCTCAGGCTCAATGGTGTGAAAGTATAAACCTTTCATTTCAGAAGACAGACCCTGGGAACCCTACTCAAGAAGGGCCATGTAAGGAGTTGGTTCTTGCGATTCATTTCACAATGCTGTGCCATCCAGGCACTCACAGGCCATTGCAGCCATGGTCCAAGGAGGCCTGATTACTGCTCCCTCCTTGGTGTTGTCCACATGGTCTTACCAGCATGGAGAATGCAAAAGCTGTGGAATCAAGGAGGCCTTCACCCAAATTTAAGAAGGCCACAGAGGCAAGGCAGTGTATCCCTAACCCTTCTGAGTGAAGCCAAAGGTACAGCAAAGACTCTTGGGAATTGGAGATGCCGGGGATGTGAAACATCTTTGGAATGAAGCTTCAGGCAGTGAGTGGAGCCAGCCCAAAAGAGAGGCCATGTGGGCTGCAACAGGCAATGCTGTGGGGCAGGCTCTTCAAGTCCTTTGGAGTTCAGCTCTCTCCACAACCTGCCTTGTGTGCTCAACATGAAACTACACGATTTGGCCCTGCCGGGTTTTGGCCTTCTTTGGTCTAATTCCTTTCTATCGCCTTGTTCTTTCCTTTTGGAATGAGAATGTTTACACCATGCCATTGTATTTGGAAGTATTTAACTTTCGTTTAGATTTTAACAGAGGCTCACAGCTAAGCATTTCCCTTGAGTCTTAGAGGAAATTTTGGACTTGGACTTTTCAGCAATGCTGGCATTGTTAAGACTTTGGCATCTCTTAGAGGTGGACCAAGTGCATTTTACATAATGAAAAGAACATAAGCATTTTGGAGGCCAAGGAACAGTGTTATAATTTAGATCTAAAATGTCCCCCTGAAAGTCTCATGTTCAGAGATAGGGCCTCATCAGAGGGGGTGGGTCACTGGGGACATAACCTTCAAGAATATATTCTTGTCCCTGGATCTTCCTTCTTTCTCTCTTTGGTTTCTGGCTGCCATGACATAAGCAGCTTTCCTCTTCCAGGCCTTCCTACCATGCCATTTCTGCCTTGGAGCCAACAAACTTTAGACTGAGCCCACTGGGAACTGTAAGCCAAATAAATCTCTCCTATTTTAAGTTACCAAGTATTTTGTCCCAGTGATGAGAAAGTGACTAGTATGTGGTCCATGTTGTATCTCTGCATTTCTAGAAAACCAGCACACGGCAGGTATCCCCTACACAGAGTGAAGGAAAGCACAAGTGAACTATGGGAATATCTTCATTTTTCTATCGCATTCCAACTGAATGTGTTTTCTATCACATTCATCTTCCTCATCCCTGTAAGCCACCAACACTGGATCCTCCATTATTTGGGAAACCAGATTTCTCAAGTCTGTTTTCCAGCTTAGTTCAGAGGTAAGGCTCATCACAGATCCCTCAGGTAAGTTTAGGGCCCTGTTCCTCACTTCTTCAGTGGGCCTAGATAAGCAGGAGAATGTGCACTCAGCGAAATGTGAGTCTGTGGCGTTCATGTGGCTGGATTAGAATCCTAAATCCCCAAGGATGCCACTTGGCATAGGCTGCAGAGGGACAGTCTCCCATGAGGATAAGACTGGAGTCCCTATGAGTCTATCCTGTGCTCCAACAAAAATATAGTGACCAGATGACAGGGAGCAGCAGAGAAAGGAAGACAGCAGAAGACAGGAGACAGCTTGGAAAGACGGCCAGGTGCCCCCTTTGTGCATCTCTGGTGGGTAGGTGACCGAGTGAAGCCTGAATTCAAGGTCTATCACACAGAGCACCTAGGCTTAAAGGGAAATAAACTTAAATTCTGAAAAACAGTCACATCCACACAGGCCCTCTCCTCCCCTCTTTCTCTGGCTATTCAGAGACATAAGAATAAATTTAGCCATGTGTATAAAAGGATGTTTAAGATACCTGAAAAACAAAAACAAAAATACATGTTTTACTTCTTCTGTCTCTCTCAGTCTCTCTCAGTCTCTCTGTCTCTCTCTCTTTCTCTCTGTCTGTCTGTCTGTCTCTTTCTTGGTTTATTGTTTGTTTTGTTTTGTATTGTCTTGAACTCACTATGTAGTCCAGGCTGGCCTTGAACTTGCAGCAATCCTTCTGCCTCAGCATCCTAAGTCCTGGGATTACACATGTGCACTGCTATGCTCAGCTACTTCTTTTCTTTTCTTCTCTTTAAACACCTTTCCAAGTTTTTGGAGGGATTAGATTGCCAGAATAGAGCATGCCTTAGCTGCATGTTCTGTATCACTGCATAAACCAAGGGGTGAGACCAAAGTCTCTTTAAAGAAATGTTCCACCTAGTAAATGAGAGCACAATGACAGAATTAGAGGAGCAACATATAAAGACATAAGCAAGCAGGTTCACATTACGTGCATGGAACCACCTGACATGGGGATGTGATCACCCGCCAACTCCATGCTGTCTCTCCATTTTGCTTCCCCTTGGCACAGGGCAACAGAGGTGAGGATTAACCAGCTGACCTGACCCTGAATTAGGACGCTGCCCAGAGAGAGAAGGGAGACGCTGGATCCTGTGCTGGCATCAAGTCCAGCAGTCCACTTGAAGCCCTGCCTCAACCTACATCCAGCAGAGCCCGGAAAGCTGATTTTATTTCCCCTCTACCAATGGGAGCGAGGACACACCTTGGCTTGGGGGTACCCACAGTCTGGAGTGAGTGAACAGATGGGCCTTTGGTGCAGGGAGGGCCCCTCAAAACCCAAGACTGCAGATCCTGAAAAGAAACCACTCATTCAACAACACAGAAAAAAAAATTTGACTCAATTTTTCCTTGATTTTTCTGGGTTTTTTAAATTATTGTTTTTACCTTTCCTTCATTGGGTTTTTTTTTTTTTTTGAGGATTGGGGTTTTTCTGCCCTCTTTTCTCCTTTTGTTTCTTTTCTCTCATTTCTCTTCCCAATTAAACATTTTTTCTCTTTCTTCTTTTTTTTAATTTTTTTCTTTCTTCTTATTTTTTTTTATTTCCTGTATTTGCTCTCCACTTATCTTTTTTCCTTCTTTCTCTTGTGTGTTCTCTGGTAACTATTTTCTAATACTATTAGTTTCCTTTTACTCCTTAATAGGACCCACAATCTCATCTTTTTTCTCCTCTTTCACATATCCCGTTGATTACTTTTTTCAAATTTTTCCTTTTTCATTCTTGGGTTCTCCACCACCTCCACCTTTACTAGTATAATTACTAAGTTTCATGAATCTCTAGACAGCTAGTTAACTTTATATTATTGCTGTTGAATATGGTTCTATTATTAGGAGAGGTAAAGCTCCATTTAGTGGATATTTACTGTAGGTCAATATTCTGTTTGTCTTAGTGTTCATCTATAGTTATGGCTCACTTTTCTAAGGTTAGGGGTGCTACATAATGGATCCTTAGGGTTTGTTCAATATAGAGTTTATATATGATACTATAAGTGATGCTGATTCTATTACTATAGCCAAAGTGACATAGCTGTTGCTACAAATTGGTTTTCTTGGGATGCCAATATCCAAATTGCTTGGGGTCATTAACAATACTGTGGCTTATTCCTGGAGAACTGGGTAGTAGGCTAAATAACCTGCAACATCCCATCCCAAGAAAACAGAGGTCGTTGGATCCTGGAACAGAGACAAAGGCCAATAGTTACCCGTGCCCAAAGACACCACTGAAAAGTGGACATTAACTAAAGCAGTCTCCATGTTAAAAACAAAGTTTTCCACTACAGTCAACTTGAGCACCTCAATACAAAAAAAAAAAAAAAATCCAAACACAAGAGGACAAGCCAGTGAAATGCCTCCAAAACCCCCAAATTCTCCCAAAGCTGATGCATGGACTATCAAAGGGGCGGACATCGAAAGCCACACACCCAAATTATTTGAAACGATATCAGCTGAGATAACAACAGATCAATAAGTCACTTGGCAAGTTCATAGAAGACATAAGTACATAGATATTGGGCTAAATAAATAAAACAATCAGCAGATCAATGTAAGACACTAATAAAATGCTAGCAGAGCTAAATAATATGATGCAAAACATGAATGAGCAACATAGAAAAGAATTAAGAGTCAGTAAAAAGCCTCCAAATAGAAATTCAGGAGATTAAAAATTTTATCAAGAATATTGGCAGCAGAAGCAACCTTTGTGAAGACAGAATGTCAGAACTAGAAGATGGGGCTGGTTTTGGTGACCAATTAAAGAGAGATACCTTAACAACAAGAGAAAATGAAAAATGGATCCAACAGATCCTAATGACACAAAGAAGACCAATCTAAGATTAATTGGGATTAGTAAAAAACCAGAAGACATTAGAAATGGCATTTTTTTAAAAAAAAAAAAACTTGTTTACTGAAAGAAATAGCAGAAAATTTTCCAAATAGAGGAAAAGAATTTAACATACAGGTAAATGAGGCATATAGAACCACAAATATCCATGAAGTAATCTCTCCATGACCCATCATTGTCAAAAATCACAGAAGTCCAACACAAGAACAAAATCTTAAAAGCAGTAGAGAAAAGCAATGAATCACTTATAAAGATAAACCAATTAGAATTACAACAGATTTGTCAACACAAACCTTAAAAGCAAGGAGAGGGGCTGGGGATTTAGCTCAGTGATTAGAGTGCTTGCCTTGTAAGCACAAGGGCCTGAGTTCGATCCCCAGCACCACAAAAAAAAAAAAAAAAAAGCAAGGAGAGCTCAGAATGAAGTGTTTCAGAGGAAATTATTTCCTCAAAGGAAATGTATATCCCAGGCAGATATATCCTGCAGAACTATCTTTCAAAACAGACGGAGAAAGAAGATATTCTCATGGTAAAGAGCAACTAAAGAAATTCATCACCGACAAACCAGCACTCCCAAACATTCCAGAAGGATTCCAGAAGGATTCACTGGAAAAAATGAGCACAGATAAATAACCTAAGGATGCACTTCAAGGCTCTAGAAAAACAAGAACAATCCAAACCCAAAGCTAGTGCAAGCAAACAAATTATAAAGATCAGAGCAGAAATCAATGAAATGGAGACCAAAGAAACAAAACCAAAAAAAACCAAAAAACCCAAAAATCAGTGAATCAAAGAGTTGGTTCTTCAAAAGAATAAACAAAATAAACAAATCCTTAGCCAATCTAACCAAAGAAGGAGAGAAAAAACCAATGCAATTAGACATTAAAGAGGTGAAATCACAATAGACACTACCAAAATCAAATAGCTTATTAACAACTACTTCACAAGCCTGTAAGCCAATAAATTGGAGAATTCAGAAAAAAATAGATTCCTAGATACATATGAAATTATGAAAACCAAACCAAAAAGATTTAAAACTCCTGACTAATCCAATAACAGGGAAGTTCAAGCAGTAACAACAACAAAAAACCCTACCAACTGAAAAAAATTCCAAATTGATTCACTGCTAAATACTACGAAAATTTCAGGAGCAATCTAACATCAATATTCCTCAAGATTTTTAATGAAGAAAGGGAAGGAGTACTCCTCAGGCCATTCCTGCCATTCCTGCCATTCCTGGAAGCTACTATTACCCTGACTCCAAAACAAGGTAAGGATCTAACCAAAAAAAAAAAAGAAC
The DNA here is from genome assembly GCA_004026905.1 of Hystrix cristata. NCBI lineage: Eukaryota > Metazoa > Chordata > Mammalia > Rodentia > Hystricidae > Hystrix > Hystrix cristata. The sequence goes on from PVJO010001120.1 coordinate 160,538, forward strand.
TACAGACCAATCAGTAATGTAGCAGGATATAAAATCAACCACCTAAAGAATGGGAACAATTTTGCCAGCTATTCCTCACACAAAGGACTAATATCTAGAATATATAAAGAACCAAAATAATCAGACCCTCTCAATAAAAGACCAAATCAAAAAAAGCAGGCGGGTAAAATTAGTAGACATTTCACACATTTGTAGAAGAAGTACAAATTGCCAATAAATATATGAATAAATGCTCAACATTGTTGGCCATTAGAGAAATGCAAATTAAAACAACACTGAGATTCCATCTTATCCAGAAAGAATAGCCATCATCAAGAAAGCAAATCATCAAGAAAGCAAATACAGTAAAGCAAATACACTTTATTTGTAATAGCAAATAAAGTGGCAAGGCTGCAGGGAAAAAGGAACCCTTATGTATTTTTGGTATGAACATAAACTAGTACAACAACTATGGAAATCAGTAAGGAGATTCCTCAAAAAACTAAAATTAAGAATCCCATTTGACCCAGCTATTCCACTTCTAGGTGTCTTCCCAAAAGATTTAAAGACATCATATTACAGTGATATACGCATATCTATGATTATCACAGCACAGTTCGTAATAGCTCAATCTTGGAAGCAGTCATCAACAGATGAATGGATAAAGAAAATGTAGTATTTATACACAATGAAACACTACTTTGCTATAAAGAAAGATAAGCTTGAGTCATTTGTGAGAAGACAGATGAGACCATGTTAAGTGAAATAAATCAGACTCATAAGCTTAAATATCACATGATTTCTCATGGGAAAAAAAAAAACCAACATGTAATGGATCAATGGTTTAAGTCAGTGATGGTGAACCTGTGGCACGCAGGCTGTTTGTATCATTGGAAGCCCTAAAAGGTTCACCACCACTGGTCTAAGTGTTGACAGACAACCACTAATATCACAAAATAAAAAGCAAATAATGCCTCTTAATAAAAGTGTGTGACCCTCCACTGCAGGAAGTAGATCTGCCTGATACCAGTACCAAAGCTGAATCTGATCAAAACTCCAGAGCCCTTTAGCAAACTACTGCAAAGGCAGAGGACAGAGGAATACACGAGTCAAAGTAATACGCACAACCAGCAATAACCCGATTCTGGGAAGCTCTGTATGTCAAGTTTTGATTGTTTTGAAAATAAATTGCCAGGGGAGGGGACAAAAGCAGGGACAAAGGAAGAAGCAAGGGGAGGAGAAGGAATCGGGGAGAGAAAGAGGAGAGAGAGAGAGGAAAGAGAGAGAAACAGAGAAGAGACAGAGACAGAGAGACAGAGGCAGAGACAGAAAGAGAGAGGGAGACAGAGAGAGAGAGGGAGAGAGAGAGAGACAGAGAGAGCACCTCATTTCCATTCTGATTCTAACAAACCAAAGAACAAAAGTTCAAAAATTGACTTTTTTTAAAATTTATTTTTTATTATTTTTCCCTTTTTATGGTGCTGGGCATTGAACCCAGGGACTTCACATGCTAGGCAAGTGCTATACCACTGAGCCAGATCTCTATCCCTGAAAAACTGAAATTTTTAACCAATCGAATATTTGATATTAAAAGAATTAATATGAAAGAAATTATATATGGTCAAAAAGAAAGCCACACAGCATGATTTAAAGGGTTAACCAGTTTTGCTGGATTTGCTCAGAAAAGCAGTTTTCCCCCAAATACCTCATCACCCTCTCCTGTTCCCATCTACCACAGGCTATCACGCTCAATTCTTTCAGCTGTTTTTCATCTTTATCAAATGTTTTTCTGTCTCCACTGTGTTCATTCTAGGTATTATCCAGTGACTTCCAACCCTGGGGGATGAGAAGATGTGTGCTCACATCTCTCACCCGCAGCCTCTGCCGCCCTCAAACTCCCAGCAGGGATTTGTGGTGACCTGGATGGATAGTCAGTGTCCATTATGTTATGATCTTCATTCTGAGCTGCGTTGGCACTGCCTTCCCTGCATTGCTTTTTTGACGCAGGAATTAATTGTCTCATTTTTGTATGTTTTTTAATATATTTGTCACCAGTATAGCCCAAACTCTCTGCCAGTTAACTCCTTTTGCAATTTGTCTTTCCTATCATGTATTCTGCCAGTTTTGTTAGTTGGAGAAGTGCCTCCAAGAACCTTCTGGACTAGCCGTCCTCTCTGCTGCATCCACAGCTGCTGCCCTGCCATTTCTTTCTCCATCATTTTGGGGAATCCTGCAATCTCTGTCTTGGGTTGGCTTTTCTTTATCTTGGTTTACTCCCTTGTTTTGGTGGAACCTGTTCTCAAGTAGCCTTCTAAGAAAAGGTGTCTGTGAGGTAAAATCTAAGACCTTGCATGTGGTAAAATACCTATATTATATCCTTAGGGATGCTCCCAATTAGTCCTGCCTTCTGGACTTCAGGCCCTTGTGTAATACTCTCCCATCCTCTGTTGGTCTGTGACTAATAGGATACGGCAAAAGTGGTGGAATGTCACCTCCAAGATTAGATTATAATAGACTGAGATACCCTCTCTCTGTCCCCTGGATTACTCCCTCTGGGGAGAGCCACGTCATGTGCAACCCCATGTAGAGGCCTCTGTGGCGAGGACCTGAAGTCTGCTGCCAACAACCACAAGCAAATTCTTCAGCCCCAGCTGAGCCTTGAGATGACTGTAATTGAATCACACAGCTTGACCGCAACCTCCTGAGAGGCCCTGAGCCAGACCCACGCAGTGGAGCCCGAGCTGCTCCTGAAGCCGACCCCAGAAGCTGTGAGACAATAACTGCATGCTGCTCTACACTGTCGAGTTTCAAAGCGACTCATTATGCCACAGTAGGCAATAACCATAGCAGAGAATCCTTCTCCTTCATAACATTGAAAGCTTTACTCTAGCAAGTTCCTCCAGCTTTCCAAAGTTGCTACTGGGAAATCCAAGACAATTTTGATTTTTAAATTGTTTTTGCAAGGTGTTGCCTCACCACCCCAGCCCCAAGCCACAACATCTCCCTGTCCCATGTGCCCTAATGTGGCACAATGGTTTGCCTTGCTGGGTCTGCATTGTCCACCGCGCTAGGCCCCCGGGGGCTGCTTCAGTCTGGAAATTCATGCCTTTCAGTTCTGAGGAATGTTCATTTATGAGTTCACTGATGATTCCCTGCCCTCCATGTTCTCTAGTCTCTTTTCCTGAAATCCTATATTCGTATTTTGGCCCTCCAGGACTAGTCCTTATTTTTTTATTCACTATTCATTTTACTTCTACTTTCCATCTCTGTGAAATTTTTTTTGACCTTACTTTTTTGGTTATTTCTTTCTCTTTCAGTCTTTTATTAAGGCTTATTTTATTTTTTATCTGTGTTCTCTGTATTTTCTCTTTTTGTTGTTGGTTTTTACTGAGTGTTTCCTTACAGCATCACGTTCTTGTGTGATAGATGCAGCATCTTCTCTTATCAAGCTAAAGATACCAATACCATTGTTCCAGGGGTTTTGTTGTTGTTTGTTTTTGTTTATTTTTCTTTTCTTGAGGTGCTGCTGATCAAATCCAGGGCCTCATATATTCCAGGCAACTGAGCTGCATCTCTAACCCCTATGCCATTCTATTGTCTCTTGGTTTTCATAGTGGTAACTGAGAAGTCAGTCATAAATCATCATTGCTCCTTTGAATGTAATGTTTTATCTTTTCTGGCTGCTTTAAATACTCCCATTGTCTTTGATTTTCATGAAGTTCCAATATGTACTAGTCTTTATATTTATTCTTTGGGTTCACTGAGCTTTGTAATTCTGTGAATTGATGTCTTTATCTAATTTTGAAAATCCTCCCCCCTCATCTCTTCAAATATTGCTTAACTTATTCTCCTTCCCCTTTTCCTTGTCTTGAATGGATATTATACCTTTTTATCATATTCTAATATTGTCTTAAAGTCTGATCTGTTTCTCATTTTTCTCTCAGTTTTAGTTGAGTATGTCAGTTTGAGCTGGTCTGTGAACTCATTAATCCCATCACCTTCTCATCTGCTGTATTTGAGTTGCCATTCAATTCATTCAAGAGAAGAATTTTTTGGTGGTGCTGCTGAACCCAGCCCTTCATGTATGCTAGGCAAGTGCTATACCACTGAGCTTCATCTCCAGTCTGCAATGAATTCTCATTTTAGATAGTAAAATTTCTTCAGTTGTTGAATGTCTATATGAATATTTATAGATTTCAATTCCCTGCAGAAATTATCATTTCATTCATCTTTCTCTGTATATTATTTTTATAATCTAGCTGCGATAGTTATTTTAAATCCTTGGCTGATAACTCTAATAGCTGAATCATCCATGTTGTGATGGTGGCATAAACACCCCCACCCAAATTTTAGTCCAAATGTGAAGACTGATGACGTCACACAACACACACACACACACACACACACACACACACACACCCAAAGGGGACAAAAACATGTGTTTTTATTTACATATGAATACTTGTTAGGACACCCTTGAACCTCATCAAGAAGGTCCAAAAAGAGCTTGACAGAACAGAGAAAGGAGACTGGGTTTGTGGTTGTTAAGAGATGGGACTTTGGTTCGGAGTTTCCATGCACAAAACAGCTTGCGTGGTCTGAATTTCTGCTGGAACTGAAGGAAAGGGCGCCTGTCTTTTTCTTTTTTAACTAATTTTCCAAGATGTAAGTCAAGAAGAAGAGGAGACGATGGACTTGAAAGCTGTCAGCAGCAAACTATCAGAAATGGGGTCGATCCTTTCAGTCTATGCTATGGACCGAATGCTTATTCCTCCCCATATTTACAGGTTGCAGCCGGAGCCCTGAATGGAATGCTACTTAGAGATGGGGACCTCATGAGGTATTAGTGTCCTTATGAAAAGAGGGACACCGAAGCTCTCTTCCCACTATATGAGCACACAGAGTAGCAAGCCAAGAAGCAGCCCAGGAATCGATTCTGCCAGCACCTTGACCTTGGACTTCCAGACTCCAAAACTATGAGAAAAAAGTTCTTTGTTCAAGCAGCCTAATCTATAGCACTTGTCTGCAGCAGTCTGAGCTGGACTGGAGCTGGATTCTGGGTCAGCATCTGCCCGCCTCTGCTCTCAGATGTCAAAGGCGTCGCATGTCTTTTGTTCCTTGTAGCCTCCTCTTTCTAGGGGGACTTTACCTCCGAAGCACCACGGCACTGTTAGCTTTAGCGTTCTTCTGAGGTACGACCCTCCTGAGGTTTTTGTTTCACTTTGTTTTGTTTTGAAACGCTGGGGACTGAATCGGCTCCTTCACACTGAGCTATATCCACGGCCCTTTAGAATGTTCTAAATTTTGAGACAAGCTCTTGCTGAGTCGCCCAGGTTAAGCCCCAGCTTGCAATCCTCTTGCCTCAGCCTCCCAGAGAGCTGAGGTTACAGGCGTGGCTCCTGAGTTTTTAAGTGTGGTACTGTTCTTTCCTGTGGCCGTGAACATTTGACTCTTCAGAAATTCTGAGTTTAGCTTTTTCTTCCCTCCATATGCAAGAAAAATATCTGGCAAACATTTTAAGGAGGATACTTAGATATCTTCTCTTTCTTTCTCTCTTTCAATACTAGGGATTAAACCCAGGGCCTTCCCACTGAACTACATCCCCAGCCCTCTTACTTATTTTTATTTTAAGACAGAGTCTCCAGCATTGCCCAGGTTAGGCTTGAACTAGTAATCCTCCTGCCTCAGCGTCCCAGAGAATGAGAATTACAGAATGATTTTTTCCTTCAGAATGATATTTTTCTTAAAGATCTTTTCCTTTAGTTGAATTTGCTTCCCAAGGGCTGCAAAACTGTGCTTGATAGCCTCACTCCCAGCACCCACCACCCCAGCACTCAGTATTCCTTGGGGAAGGCTGGCAAGGACTCGGGGGCTCCATTACTCTCAGTTAGTCAGGCCAATCCACATGGCTGGCAATGGCTCATCTGGCATCTTCTCACCCAGCAGACTACCCTGCCTGCAGTGAGCCGAACACTCAATCAGCGAATGACTCCTGGCAGAGAAGGACCAGCAATCCCAACTCACCGAGAAAGGGCTTTTCCACCTCAGGAACTTTAGTTGCCTCCTTACCTTCCACAGATCTCCAGCATCTTTAAAATACTCTGTAGGTCCTCCATGCAGATGCCTTTCCCTAGATGACACAGCGTGAGAAGAGGTTTGTTGCTACCGATTACTTTCTACTCAGGAGCAGAATCTCCCTGTGGCTTCGTTTGTCCTACTGTCTAGCATAGGACCGTGCTATGGAGGAGGCAGAGAAATGTCCAGATATCTCAGTACATTTTTGTAGAAGACTTAGCTGGCTGAATAACTCCAGGGGAATCTCCAAATGTTTTTTCTTTCCCTGCTATGCAATCGTCTCCTTCCCATAGAGGGAGATTTAAACGATCGGTTTCTTATGGCTCAATGTTTAACTGGAAAAAACAGTTGTCATGGTGGTATTTCAGCCATTGGCAATGTGTAGAAAGGGGGAAATGTTTGGATTTAGCTCAAAACCCCTAAACTTCCTTCACTTCTTTCATGTTCAATGGCTACTGCTTCCATCTGTTACTCAGATCGGAAGGTCAGATAGAATAACTGCCTGGAAGAGTGGAGTGCAGAGTCAGGCAGAGCTTGCTCTTGAACTTGTTTTATCTTTGGGATGTTATTTCACCTCTCTAGTTTGGGTTTGCTTCTCTTTAAAATAAGGCAGTTCTGGAGTGCAGCTCTATGACAGATCCTTTAACCCCAGGTCCTTCTCAAACAAAAACAAACGAAAGGCTAGCAATGATTGCTTCCTTGGGCTGCTCTGTGAGAACTATGTGAGATGTAAGATACCCTGAGTGCCAGCAACAATACATTGTCCCCATTGGTATTTATTCGCTCTCAGTTTACCCCTCTGCAAGACAGGGATGCTGCCGGAGATGCCTGTAATCCCAGCACTCAGGAGGCTGAGACAGGAGCATCACTGTGACTTTGAGACCAGCCTGGGCTACATAGGGAGTTCAAGGCCAGCCTGAACACATAGAGAGACCCTGCCTCAAAAAACAAAGAAAACCAAGACAGGAATGACGCCAGCCTATACAGCAGTCCCGATTTTTGTAGTTAAATGGCACCACAGAAGTGAGGGGATTTCCAAATATAAAATGCTGTGCAAAAAGAATATTCGGTACCAATGTCAGTGGGGACTCTAAGTCAACCCAGTGGCTGGGCTCATGCCCAAGGCCACTCTGCTTCATCTGTGCTCAGCGGCCATCCTAATCCTGTGGGTCTCCAAGGAGCAGGGAAGTGCTGTGTCCACTGGGAGGCCTCCGCTGAGCTGTCCGAGCTGTTAGGACCACGTGGGCTGGAGGTCTCCACCTAATAAGACTGGCCCAGCACTTGGAATCACACCCGAGCGTCGCTCCAGCTCCACCCAGCTGGCTGCGAGACTGTGCCTCACTTTCCTTTTCTGTAACTGGAGGCCCATTTTGCAGGATTCTTGCAAGGACGGAACGAAACAACAGGAAGCCTGGGGTGCGGGGGAGGCAGCCGCTGAAGGGCACCTGTCCGAGTGCCCCTCTGACCTCCCGCCGGCTGCCCGGCCCTGCTGTGGGGCAACGTCAGGACCCTCCACCCCTCACTTCACCCTGCCCAAGACCCTGGCAGCAGGGGCGCGCCGCTCGGCCCCTGGCGCTCCAGCGAGCCAATGAGAGCAAGGGAAGGCCGCGAGCGAGCCAATGAGGAGGCGGGGGCGGGGCCGGGCAGGGCCGTGGCGAGGCGGGCGCGGGCAGCGCGCCAGGCACGCAGCGGCTCCGGCTCTGCCGGCTTCCCAGCCCGAGAGCGGGAATAAATTAGGCTATTCTCAGTCGGGCCTGAAAAGGAGTCTTTTCTGTCTACTAAGAAAGACAAAGTTGTGTCGGTTTCTAGCTCTCCAACCCAAACAGCGCGGCTCTGTGGGCCGCTGCCCGGTGCTCCGGCCTGGCGGGCGGCAGGGCGACTGTGACCCCGAACCTCCACCAGCCCCGTTCGACTGCTTCGGGCCCTCTACCTCCCCTGCCACCCTCCACTTTCCAGCACCCTCCTCCCCCGAGTCTCCACCCATCACCCTCTGTGTCCCTGGGGCTCACCCCGGTATGAGTCGTTGCTCCACTGTGGGCGGGGCTATGTGTCATCTTCTCCACGGTGGGGACCATGCTGTCCTCTTCACCGCCGTATGCCCGGTGAACTAGCAGACACTCAACAAGTACACGTTGAAAGAATGACCCCAAAATACTGTGCCCCAGACCTTTCCAGGGCCAATCTTGCTGCTGATGGGGGAGTCTGAGCTGTATCCTTGTCTTCCACACTTATCTAATGGAAGACTCGTCGTGGTGGTAGAGTTCGGGAGTCCTCCCACTGGACCGCAGCCTCCTGAGGCTCTGTGTGACTCAAACATACCTAAAAGGAGGAAAAACTCTTGCCGACATCAGGCCCGGAGGAATTTTCTAGAGCCACCGTAGATGAGATGCTCAGAAATCCTTGAATATTGTAGTGTTAGGTTTTTGAGTTGAGAGGGACCACTCTTGTCGAAACAGAAACGTAAGCGAGCATTACCTGTTGAGCACCTGCTGTGTTCCCGTAGCAGGCATGTCCCTCACAGGGACTGTAACCTCCTCAAAGGAAGACCCTGAGGCCTGGAAGGATAGAGCGATCTACTCAAGGTTGCACAGTGAGAGCAAAGCTCAGCAGGCTGCTCCCGACTGAGGCCCCCTCCAGCCTGCTAGCTGACCTTCAACACAGAGCTAACCGCGAGCCCTGTGGTTAGCAGAAGGTCTGCTCTGCCTGCACAATTAATCAGAGAACTGATTGCTGGGAAAAAAAAAAATCCAGAGAGGTGACAGTCCTGGCTTGGGCAGTAGCTTGGGCCCTAAGCATTGTATTTTGAATTGACTTTTTTCTTTTTCCCCAAGGCATGTGTGGAGCAGCTAAGTGCTGAGGGATACATCAGTGTGTGCGGTAGTGTCATCCTCACCCTGGCCTGGTGGAGCTGACACTCCATCAGGACTGAATGAATTCATAATTACATATTGCATGAGCACTTTAAAGGAAATACGCAGGGTAGCAGGATACGGAAGGATGCGAAAGGAGAGTTTTTCGGAGAGGGGCGGTCCAGAGGGACCATCCGAGCAGGTGACATGACAGGGATGCCAGAAGCACAGGGCCACATGAGGGTCAGTGCACCTGCTCCTGAACCTCAGAGTCACACCTGTGGAGCCCGAGACCTGCCGCCCAGGAAAGAGGCCAGGTGGGGCCACATCAGAAGACCCGGGAATTGTTGCTGCCTGCCCTCCCAGCACCTCCCACCTACTACCTTCCTGCAGTGCCCACCACCACCCCACTCTGCCCCCTCGGTTTCTTTATTTGTTTGACCACATCTGAGGAGTTTTTAATGGGAGAAGGGGCCAAGGAATGGGGTTGTCTGAGGACAAGGAAGTGAACCACTTGCTGTGATGAATGTTCTTGAAAAGCAATTTATTTTTTCACGGGTAGCTCGCCGGGCTTGCTAAGGACAAAAGTGCTTTGGCTGCCTATCAAATATTAACAGAGGCTAACTGTGTTTTCAGCATCTCTCTTTCCTCGCACACGCTCACTCGCGCCTCTCCCTATGCATGACAGAAATGACATCGAGTTCAAGGGCTCCCTGGGGTCCGCTCCTGAGAGAGAGTGGCAGCTGCTTTCTCCTGGCCATGGGACCCTCTTCCTTTGCTGCCTGTTCACCTCCAGACAGCAACTGCTCGCCAAGGTCATTCTTCTCTCCTGCAGGGAGGGAAATGAGGGGTCCCAGGACACCAGTGGTCAGTTGGGAGCCCTGAAAATCCCTATGCTTGCTCACAGCAGCTGGGAGTCTACTTGTAATCACTCCACAGTTTAACCAGAGGGAACACAGCCCTGTCTCCTGCCTCGGCCACCAGATTCCCATGTCTGCTCTGCAGTGGTCTCAGTTTGTCTGTGCCTCCCACCTGTGCAAATCCATCTCCCACAAGAACTGGCTGTCAGGAGTCACAGTGCCTCAAGCAGAGAAGACCTCTTGGCTGACAGAAGAACCACTGAGCCTCCCAACAAATAATTCACTGGAATCCTGCTTTTTCCAAAGGGTGGCCATGCTTGACTGTTTTCATGAGTCCTTCAACCCCTGGATGATATGACAGCTAAAGGAATCCATTCTCCAGCTAGGCCTTCACAGGATTGGTGGAAGATTACAAGGTCTGAAATGTACTGTTAGGAGAGCCTGAGTTCTGCGATGATTCTGGGAAGTCGTCCCTGACCCCTTTGTCCCTTCCCTGTTCTCTGCTTCCGAGATGCTATGAATTGAATGATTTTCCTCTGCCACACCCTTCCACCATGATGTTCCTGCCCTGGGTTAGCAGACCATGAACTAAAACCTCTAAAACCATTAGTCAGATATCAGGTTTCTTATTTCAGCAACGGAGAGCTGCCTAATACACAAAGATGTCATAAAATGCCTTACAACTTCCACCAGGGTCTCTAGGACCATGAACTCTGGAGGAAGCCAGAAGCCGTGGAACTCTAACTATGCCAAGCCTGCCATACTGTGAAGAAGTTATGTGATAGGGCCACATGAAAGAGGGCTGCTCAACTGGTCCCCAGGCCTCCCCGCCATCCCAGTGGGACACCAGACCCCTGAGCGAGCAAGCCAAGGGGGAAAGCTGCCCTGCTGAGCCTCAGGACCCCAGTGCCAGCCGCCATCCAACTGTGGGCCCACAAGAGGCCTCAAGGGGGCAAACTACCCCGTTGAGCCCAGTCATCCCACAAAAGAAAATAACAAATGGCTTCTGTAAGCAGCTAATGATGGGGGCATTTGTAATGCAGTAAGAAATAAACAGAAAAGGGATTCTGGCATGGAGAAGAAGCAGGAGGTTTGCGAGGAGCTGCCAGCCCACCCGGCCAATGGTTGTGAGAAATGGCTCTTCAGCTTCTCAGCTGAGGATTCTGGCCCGTTGGAAGCCATGAGAACTGATATGCAAGAGGAACCAAAGCAACACGGCTGTCTTTTTGAAAAGGGAGGAGGCGCCCGCCAAGACCTTTTTTTGCTCCATGCCCCTCAGCAGCCCCGGGGAAATGAACTGAAGATCCACTGACCTCCCAGGGCTACACGACCACGCCATTCTTCACCCACACTCCACTGACCCTGAGCGAACCCTGGCCACATCCTGGGGTTGTGGCACAGTGGCTCTGAAGGTTGTACACTCAGGGGACGTCTCTTTTCAGCCGGTGGGAAAGACCCTGGGGGGACCCAGCACCCATGTCCTTTGTCCTTCTTTCACCAAAGGACACCGAGGGCCACAGTCCAGGGAACCATTCTGGGAGAGATGCTAAAGCATCTTTTTGGCCAGGGGACATTGTTTACAAGTCACTGTTACCAGTCTGTGCTGACAGCCTAGTTTTTGGCTAGAGAAGAAAACCAGCAGTTTTGCTCGTTTTTTGTTTGTTGTACGGTACTGGAGATTGAACCCAGGACCGTCACACTGAGCTACATCTGTAGCCCTTTTTATTTTTTTTTTATTTTGAGCCAAGATCTCACTAAGTCATTCAGTTACCCAAGCTGAGCTTGAGCTTGTGATCCTCCTGGGAAGCAAGCATCCTTAAACCCTGACAAAGGCCAAAGTGACGATTCTCAGCCTATCTTACCAGCAACATTAGCCTCTGTGTGCATGAAGATGGAGGCCAGGGGCCAGGGAAGGGGACACTGAATCCACACTCTTCCCAAGACCCCGCCAGGGCGGAGTGACCCAGGCCGCCCCACCCTCCCTGAGTCACCTAGGTGACAAGGGAGGCTGCTTCCTCCCAGGGCAGAGACTGCCCGGCCGCCACTGCCCTCCCCTCAGAGACAGTATGTACTGCATAGTTCTTGTTCCTTTTCATCCTTATCTCCAAATCCCCCCAAACTCTGTTCTGCTCCCCAGACTGCCTCCTTCTGAGAGAGAGCAAGGACTTGCATAATAAGCACTTGACTCCTCTCCAAAGCCAAAGCTTGTTCCAATGGCTTTGACTTTCAACCTCCCCACGTCTCCTTGAAAAGATGAACCGTGCTTTTGTACCACAGGACATGCCAGGAATAGCTCACATCGAGTGCCTGCGGGAGGGGTGAGCAGAAGGAACGGGCCGCAGGTCAGCAGAGCCCTCAGAGGTACCATTAAGATGATGGACGCCTTTTTCCATGGAGCCTTGGGCAAGCTGTTTAACTTCATTACTCATCTCTTCCGCAGAGAGGTCACGATATGAGAGGCGGTGTCCTGTGCTCCTGGCCAACACGCACACTCTGGGGACCACACTCGTGCATCCTTGGGAGCAGAGGATGTGGGAGAAGGATTTCGGAGTGCTTCTGAGCCCCTGATCGCTCAGCGCATCCCTGACCAAAGAAAAGGCTCCGGGGAAATGGACACGGTCACTCCCGGGCCACTGTGACCTGTTACAGCCTCACTCCTCCCACCATCCTTCTCCCCCAAGTTAGCAGACTCTCCCAGTAGTCTACGACTTCTTAGCAAGGGAAAATCTCAAAGGGCAAGTCCGATTTCTGATCAGTTTAGAACTGTTTGAACATACCACACAAACAACGACCATGATAGCCACCCATCGTGCGGTCACTGGTGGCCAAGCTCCATGCCAGGCATGTGAGGCCGTTGGGCCGCCTCATTTGTCCAGAGACTCGGGGAAGGGGAACCTGGCAGAACAGGACTGGAAGCAACGCCTGTCTGGTCCCAAAGCCCATGGCGCTCTTTCCATGGGAGACCCTGTCCGTGGGCTGGATGTGCAGTGTTGGATCTGCTGTGACAGGAACAAAGAGCAGGGTCCAAAGCCCGGAGGAACTGGGTCAGGCCTGAGCCAAACAGCAGGATCAGCAACCACTCTGCTTCCCAGAGGGGTTCCCTGGCTGGCTTCTAGGTAGGGGCCCAACCCAGGCAGCGGGGGAGGATGTGGGACCTGGGTGAGTCCTCGAGAAGCATCTGGGCCCTCCCTCCGTGACCAGTGGGGACAGGGAAGTAGGAGCTGAGCCCTACTCTGTCCCTTTGTTGTCCCCACCAGTTCTTGGTAATCCTCAGAGGAAGTCCATGACATGGTGTTATTTTACCCATTTTGCAGCTGGTGAAAGAAAGACTCAGAAGAGTCACAGGACGCAAAAGGCATGCAGACTCCAAGGCTGACCTGTCAACACCCAGGAATGCGCTTCCCCTGCTGTCTGCGTTGCCTCTGTCTGGAAAGAGAAGACCCTCCCGACCTCAAGGTGTGGGGGCACCTCTGCTCCAGTCACTGCTCAGTACCAGCCTTGGGGCGCAAGCTGAGCAGGGCTGCATCACACCTGACTCATCCCTGAATCACCTTGAGAAGCCTATGGAGTCACATTTGTGTGATCACTGTCAAACGTGACAATTCCCCATTCTCTCATTACCCAGGAATGGGTTTGGCTGCTGTACTTACAAAATTTTCCCCACCCCTTGGTACATTAAGCCTTCTCTGAAATATTTTAATTATCCTTGTTTACACTATTGACCAGCTTTTTAAGGTCTCTCTGTGTAGATACAGCAAAGATAAATTTCATCTGGAGTCCCATCTGAATTATTCTGAACCCGAAATGCTGCGGGGTCAGCAGGAATGGGCTTCGACTGTACCTTGAGTGGCCAGATGAGGAATACATTACCCCTGACCTTTCCAAGAAGAATGCAGTGATTTGGCCCCATCCCGGGAGAAACCATCTAATAGGACAAGACTTTCTGCATCCCCCACCTGGCTTTGTGGCCTGAGGCTCCCTCCCAGGACCAGAGGACGAGCGCATGTTCTGAAAGGAACAGGCACATGGGAGGGTTGGCTGCGGGCCTGTGCTGGGCAGCTTGTGGCCAGGATCACCCTCTGTCCACACACAGGCCCGCCTGGTAGGAACCAACAGGCTCCCTGGCACTCGGTCTTCCGGGCGGGTTTGTCTCAGGAAGCCAGAGCGAGAGCGGCAAGGAGGAGATTGACTGAGACCTGCCTCCCCAGGTCTGCCCCAGCAAGTGCCTTGGGCTAGCGGTCCTCGGCACACAAACACTATTGTCCCCTCTCCCCCTTCCCTCCTGGCTTCTGGGTGGTTCCAGTCTCAGGGTACACCCGTGGCCTCGAGGTCTCCTCGCGCCCTGCCCCCTGCACATGTCCCCATTTAGACCCCTTCTATGGCTTTCCAGTGCTGGCCACCAGCTTCTGGGCCCAGGTTCGGGCCCCAGCGCTGCAAAGAAAAGAAAAACAAACCAATGCTATGTTCATGTCCGCTCTTCAGGAAAAAAGTATAATCGACCAACCAACAAAAAACTTAGGGCTGGGCATTTAGCTCAGTGATTAGAGTGCTTGCTTTGCAAGCACAAGGCCCTGAGTTCAATTCCCAGCACCAAAAAAAAAAAAAAAAAAAAAAAAAAAAAAAAAAAAAAAAAAAAAAAAAAACCAGAAAAAAAAAAAAAACTTAGGTCTCCCTTATTAAGTTTAGACCTACAGAATGTGAGCCGGAATTGATAGAAATATGATGACTAACACAGATACACAGACACTGACACACATACACACATACACACACACATACACACGCAAGCGCACACACATTCATAAACACTAAAATAAACACATTCATACATATACACACTGACACATAAACATGAACTCACAATAGCTAACGCTGGGCTGGGAATTTAGCTTAGTGGTCAGAGTGCTCGCCTCGCAAGCACAAGGCCCTGAGTTCGATCCCTGGTACCAAAACAACAACAACAAAAAAAAAAAACGAACAACAATAGCTAACGCTATAATAAGAAAAATGATAAATGGACAAAAACAGAAAATAGCTCATTTGATGAAAATAATCCCAATAAAATATCACGACAAAAAAATTGTACTTTAACTTTGTTATTTAGAAATATAGGAATATATAATCTACTAAAAACATTTTTCTGGTGCATACATGCTCAGACATTACAAAACCGTCCATTTATATATACCTATTTTTTAAAATGTGCTAAAAGCAAATCAAAATGGAGAGAAAATAGTAAAAATAAATAAAGAATAAGATCAGTTATGGTTTAGAGCTAGAACGTCCCCCAAAACTCTCCTATGCTCAGAGGTGAGGCCCGTGGAAGATGATTGGATCATGCAGGCCCTATACTCATCTGCTAATTCGTTCAGCAGCCAAAGGGTGCGATTAGGAGGTTTGGGCCTGGCTAGAGGAGGGTCTCTGGGGGCCCACCTGGAAGTGTGTATCCACCCCAGCCTGCTGCTGATCCAGGCATGCCTCAAGTGTCTGACCGCCTGCCTCATTTCCCTTCCCAGATTCCTCTCAGCCTCTGCCTCTTGATGAACTTCATTGCAGTTAAGAAGAGTTACAATTCAAGATTCTATGGGCCCCTTACTGTCTACATCCCCAGGCCCAGACGAAACCCAGTGACCTCAGCACAGGAAGATGGTTTCACAATTTTCACCCTAAACTGGCCTAAAGGACAAAGACACTCATGACTGGCCCCGAAAAAGTCCTGTATCCTAAGAAACAAAATCACAGAGGCCCCTCCCAGACAACAGAGCACCGTGGTGGGGCCAGGCATCAACGATAAAGCCGAATGTCTTGAGTGCCTACCCAAAGTAGATTACATAGTGATATCTCTGCCCCAGACGAGTCCTAAAGGACAGGACCTCATCCCTTCTTACAGAGAGAGAACTCGGAAAGAGAGAGGGCTCAGAAAGATGGAACGATTTCCCCGGGGCCATCAGTAATTGAAAGGTAGAGGTCAAATTTGAACCCAGACCTATCTGGATTCTGAGGGCTACATGAGCCATATTCTGGTGGTGGCAGACTTCAGCTGAGAACCAGCAGCAAACATCTGTTAGAAGACTTTAGGGAGCTCCTAAGGAGTTAGAAATTGGGGTATCTAGATGTGGGGGTGGAGAGAAGTCCAGAATGCCGTTCCCTCCTTGAGGCAGCTTCCCTCTAAGATTCCCTGAAGAAACTGAAGGCGCAGATGAGAGACTTAGATGAGCTTGGGCAGTTTCACAGCGATGTGGAACAAATATTGGAATTCGGGGCCCACTGAAAACCTCCCAGGTTTCCGGTTGAGACCCAAAGGGCTGCAGCCTGAGAGTAAGATTAAACCAGATATGTCTCTTACTGTCCCTGAGTCTGAAACCCAACAGTTGATTGGCTTAAGGAGTTCTAGGATTGTGAGGTCCCTAGCCTGTTAAGCTGCCAGAATCAAGTATAAGTCTTCTCTTTAAAAATATAGTGAGATTGCCTTGCAAGCACAAGGGCCTGAATTCGATCCCCGGCACCACAAAAAAAAAAATATATATATATATAGTGAGATCTCTCAGAGTTTCAGATTTAGACTGGAATGCTTAAAATACAATGTCTAGCATACCATCAAAAATAACAAGATATCTGAAAAGACCAGATGACATGAGTAAAAACTAGAAGAAAAGATGTACACTAGAAACAATAGACCCACAGGAGCTCCACATAGATGTTAAACTCCTATTTAATACCCTCATAGAGATGAACTACAAGATTAATATTTCAGCAGAGAAAGTAAACTATGAAAATTTGAAGTTCTTTTTTGGGGGGGTGGGTGCTGGGGATCAAACCCAGGGCCTCGTGTACACTAGGCAAGTCCTCTACCCCTGAGCTATACCCCCACCCCTGATGTTCTAAAATTAAAAGAGAAACAAGAAGGAAATTAAGAGTTCAGTGGATGTGTGTAGGAACAAATTAGGTATGGCTGCAGAGAGGATTAATGAACTGGAAAATATATGAGAAGAAAATACACTGAGAAAAGTTCAATGAAACAAAGGAATCAGGTAACTGAAAAAGAAAACTGAAGACACACGAGCTACAGTTAGTACACCACGTGTCTAACCGAAATCTTAGCGAGGAGATGGAGAGTGGGTCAGGATTCCCATCTAGTAAGGTAAACAACTGAGAGTCTTCTCAGTTCGTTTGTCTTTGTCTTCACTATTATGTTTGTTCCCGATTCCTATATTTTAATAATAATTATGGTGCGAAAACTGGCAATGTGAAACATCAATGTGACAGAAACATTTGCTGGGGGTTTCTGGGACCTAGAAAAGGGTAATCTCTTTTCCCTTGGACAATAGAACGTGAGGTCTGAAAGTGTAACAGCTATTTTGTTAGCATAAACCAGTAAATTTGGGAGAAAGATGACACCACAGGGAGAGGGGCCTGTTCTAGTTAGACAGCCCGATTAAAACATGGCCGGGGGAGGACGGGTCATCAAATGAGCCACCAGAGGCAGAAAAGACAGTGGGGACGGCATGATGTGTGGGTCAGAGCAAGTATGTTAAACGCTGAGAGACGATGAATGTAGTCTTCCCTTCATCTGATTCATGGTACACACACACACACACACACACACACACACACACACACACCCTGCATCCTCCTGCACACAAAGATGCAAAAGTTGCAGGGTGCTGAGCCCCAGCACTTCCACCTCCTGTCCTGTTAGATGAGCAAGCCTGAAGCAGAACACTCCTTTTTCAGTGGCTCCCTCTGCAGTCCCGGGGCTGATCTCCGGCTGGACTGGACCTCAGACCTTCCCCTGGACTCAATATGGCTACTCCACCTGCCCATGCCTGAGGCACATTCCTCCCACAAAGCAGCGGACAGGGTGAGACGACAGAACCACACTGTCTGAGAACCGAGAGGGCAGTTCCTGAGGAAGATGGGGGGGTGCCAGAGATGGGGACGGATTGCGTCAGGCAGAAAATGGTGCTGTAGTCTTCAAGGGGTAACTCTTAGAGCTATCCTTCTCTACTGGGCAGCTCCATCTACCAAACCTTGATGGGCCTTCCTGCCCCTGTCTCTCAGAATGTCACCATGCCATGGACACTTCACGGCCTGTCATGTATCTCCAACCACAGACTGATTTTGAGACTTTTCTCTAACTTCTTGTACCATCTGCTGGAGTAGTAAGTGCCTCGATGTGTCATCTACTCTCTAAAGCAGGGCTTGGTTAATTACTTGCCATGACCAACATTCATGGATGCCTCTTGGGAATCCCCTGTCTAGAAATATAATGGATTTCATATCTTATGGAAGGGCCTCAACCAGAGACTGGCTCTGACCTCAGGATACAGACCATTCTTACGACAGCTGACCCAGGGCCGGTTCTTCTGTGGCCAGCCTGTCACTGTGTGGTCACAGAGACTGCTTCTGATCCCTACCCTGCCGCTTGGAAGCTATGAGACCTTATGTGCTAGCTTCCCACTGCTGTGATAAAATACTTGAGAAATTCAATTTAAAGGAAGAAAGGGGCATTTGGGGCTCATAGTTTCAGAGATTCCAGTCCATGGTCGGCTGGCTCCATCATTCTTGGCCTGTGGCAACGTGGAAACATCACCATAGAGGGCACATGATGGAACAAAACTGCTCACCTCATGGCAGCCAGGTAGCAAAGACAGAGAGCTCACTTTTATAGCAAAGCCCCTCCTCCAAAACCCATTAAGGTATGAATCCATAAATGGATTAATCCATTCGGAGCCCTCACGATCCAGTCACCTCTCAAAGGCAACATTTCTGAACACTGCTGCACTGGAGCCCACATCTTCAGCACACGAGCGGTTGGGGGATTTTTACGACCCAAACCCTAACACCCTGGGTGAGCGCCTTAGTCCGTTTTCTCTTGCTGTAACTGGACATCACAGACTAGGTATAGGTATTTCACACTGTAGGTAATCTATAAAGAACAGAAGTGTATTTGTCTTACATTCTGGAGGCTACGGAGTCCCAAGAGCTTGCGGCTGGCATCTGAGGGCCTTCTTGCTGTATCAGAGCACAGCAGAGGGCGTCACAGGGGAAAAAAGCATGAGAGCTAGAGAGGGATTATTTGTAAAACAAAGCCATCCCTGAGATAACCCACTAATCCCTTAATTCACGAATGTATTCATCTGTTCATGACGACAGAGCTCTCATCAACCGATCGCTTCCCAAGGATCCACCTCTCAAATACCATTCACACAGAACTTTGAGGAGAAAGTTTCAAACGAATGAAATGTAGGGGACACATTCAAAGCACACCAGTGAGTTCCTCAGAGTCTCTGAGTCTTGTTTTCCTCCCCTGCAAGGTCAAAATAATGATGTTTCCCTGCCAAGGTCAGAGGAGGAACAGCATCTGGATTAGAGTTGGTCCTCTCAATCCAAGCTCTCCCTTCCCTCTTCTCAGTCTGGCTCCTTGCTCAGGGTCTTACTGTTCTATGGTTTGCCTAGGACATCTGGTAGCTGACCAGTCCTTTGCCTCTTGTCCTCAACAGCTATATGCAT
Source organism: Hystrix cristata (assembly GCA_004026905.1). NCBI lineage: Eukaryota > Metazoa > Chordata > Mammalia > Rodentia > Hystricidae > Hystrix > Hystrix cristata. The sequence goes on from PVJO010001120.1 coordinate 179,814, forward strand.
TTGCCTTGCTATAACTCCCACCCGACCCTTGACCTCAAACCCATGACGCTCATGTCCCCCACCCTGAGATTCCACTACTGGCCCATCCCTCCCTGTAATTCCTGCCATGGACTCTAGACATGGGTACAGCCCCACTGTCTCAGGGGCACGAAGAGGGGACAGGTAACATAAAAGAAGTGTTGAGGATCACACCAAGGGAGGTCTCTGGACGTTCTTTTTCATCTTGAGAGAACATTTGTGGCTTCCATGTTGTCACAAAACAAACAGAAGTGAGTCTCAAGTTTCACAACCCACAAGGCTGGTCTCATAGATCTTTGACAGCTCTGTCATGTCCCCGTCAGTGTCAGGCTTCTCCCCCAGGAAGGTAGGGGGCATGCACCACACCTCCGCACCCCCTCACCCCAATGACGTTATCCTGGCACTCCCGGGCTGATGACATGGTGCTGTCACCTTTCGTGTGTAAACAGATGTTGCCGAGTGAGTTTCCAGGTGGCTGAGCTCGGCCTCGGCCACCTCCCCTTCCTGCCACACGAGGACCCTCGCACTCCCTGACTCACCCAGTTCTGCCACCCATGGAGGGCTTCCTGCTCTGCCTCTCTTGGGCAATTTTCCCAGTTTTCAGTGAACCCTTTCTGCTCACAGCAGCTCTTTCCCGGTGAGTAGACGGGGAGCCAGGGGGCCCACACTCTTCTCCTGGATGAATAGCAGCTCAGCGCTCCCAGGTCTGCTGTGGCACCTCTGACTGGGGCTTGATTCCTGGAATATTTACGTTTCTAATGTTCATTTCCTCCACCCGCTCCCCACTTCTGGCCAAAGCCCCTTTGACAAAGCTGTGACTAGCCACACAGCAGAGGGCATGATGTACCCTCCCCTGGGGTTAGGGGGAAATGAGGGGTGCGAGGGGGCCTGAGCTCACACTCAAGCCTTTTGTCCCTTCGCCCTCCAGCTTGCAGAGTGCAGTAGAACCAGCAGGCGCTTTGGGGCCAGAAGGAGCCCCCTCCGGCAGTGTCAGACTCATGCCATGAAGCTTTGTGCAAGTACCCCTCCTGGAGCCTCAGTTTCCCCATCTGGAGACTAAGGACCATAACACCCACCCTGGAGAGTGGTGTGGGGGTTGAGTGAGAAAATAGGCACAGAGTGACGATTTATAATAATATACCATTATTAGGCAGATAAGGTAACAGTGGCTAACATGTACTACATGCTCACCACGTGCCAGGCACAGGCCTGCAGGTTAATTTACTCAGTTCTCCTCACAAGCCACAAACTGCTTGGCCTACAGATGAGGAAATGGATGCACGTAAAGGCCAGGTGACTTGCACCGTGTCACACAGCTGGGAAGTGGCAGGGTTGGCTGTGATCCCAGGCACTGGCCCCTTTCTCTCCAGGAAGAAATCGTCCCCTTTCTCTGAGAACGTTCCTTTTCCATCTTGAGGGGGCCGGGGGTGGGGACTGCTCTCTGGAGGCTCATTATTCCCTTGTGGCTTGCTCAACCTCCTTGTTCTGCAGCACCCCTGCCCCCGGCTCTGATAGCTGCACCTCAGGCATTAGTCTGTACGGACTGGGCACTCGGTCCCCAGATCACGCCCTTGTGTGCCAGCGCACGCTGCCCCCAGCTCCCGGGGAGAAGGCCCGGTCAGGACCAGACAGGGCCTGGCTCTCAGCCCCTCCGGCCCGACAGCAGCTCTGGGCTCGGGCGCTGCCCTGGAGCATGGAGGGGAGGCAGCGGCTGGCCCTGGCTGGCCCCCAGCCCGCAGGTTCTCTCCGCGCCTGGGGAAGGAGGGGCAGGGATGGGACGGCGAGGGCCGCAGGCAAAGAACCCGCCAAGGAGGTATCTGTTGCTTCCTTCTTCGGCTCCGGGAACAATTCCCCTTTTGAGCTTCTTGGCTGAGCCAGTTAAGAGATTCTTTCTCCAAGCTTCTTCTTGACAGATTGATTTATCTATTTCAGTAACTTGACCTTCCTGAGAAAGGGTGGCTTAGCGCCAGGGCAGGCATGGGGACAACCTGGGGGGACGAAGGAGGAGCCCTCCTCGGCAGACTCGCAGGCTGAAGTGCAGAGTCCTGGGTCCTTCTCCCTGCCCTTGGAGTAGGCCCAGGCCCCAAACGATCTCCAGCCAGAAACTGTGGGGCGCCCACAGACAGGTGGCTCCTCACTGTCGCCCCAGCCTCTGCCTCCCAGGAGGGTCTCCTTGGACCCATTTTAGGGCTCAACACCCAAGGCCACAGTGAGCCAGATGCAGTAAAGAGTGGATTTGAACCGAGACTTTTGCCTCCTCCACACCCACCCCATCTACCTAAAGAAACCACTTTGAGCATGAATCCTGAGCGGGGCTGGTTCTGGGCAGAGATGGGTATGGCTTCCCCAGAGGGAGCCAGGCCTCACTAACTGCCCTCCCCAGCCCTCCTCCTGGTTCCCACAGGGCTTCGTTTCCTGCCTTTGCTGGCTGGCTCCATCTGTGCCTCTAGCCCCCCAAGGTTTAGGTACCCCACTCACTTGTCCGTCTTCCCACTGCACTGCCCAGTCCCCAGTAGGGCCTCCAGAGCCCCACAGGGAGCCTGGCAGGCCTGGTACTGAGGAGGGACTCCTAAGTGTCTGGGGAAGGAAGAGAAGGAAAGGAGAGAGAAAGGAGGGGAGGGGAGGGAGACTAAGAGGGGGAGGGAAAGGTAGGAAGAGAGGGCAGGAGATCTAACTCCTTGTAGGTGAAGTTAAAAGTAAGTGGGGCTCCACCCCCACCGCTCCTCCCTGGGTTTGCACACTGGAGCTGGGGACAAGGATCCTCCTCAGCCTGGGGCCAGGGTACAGGTGCAGCCAGGGCTCTGAACTCAGCGTCTGAAGGCGAGCAGCCCCAAGTCTACCCTGCTGTATGCCGTCCATGGAAGGGCCCATTGCTGCTCTACCTACATCTCACTTCCCACACCAATGGTGGGGATAACACAGATATGGGGCAAGCACTGCATCACTTAGGACCTTGCACCTGCCATGTTTGCTTGGGGATCCTTTGGGCGTGGCAGTAATCTCTGGATGGAAATAAGCCACTAAACCACTGCAGCTTCAGGGGCAAACACTGGCGCAGGTGAGATGTCCTCCTGCAGAGTGCACCGTTCCTTCCCTGGGGAGGACTCCTGCTCCACGCCACCCTCTGGCTCCCACCTCAGCAGGGGCTCTGAGTCCCTTTCCCCAACCGTGGCTCAGGACGAGGTCACACTGCCAGTGATGGGAATAGCAGGATTCCAAAGTTTCTCAGCCCCTGGGAGCTGGCTGTCCACCACCCAGCTACTCCAGGCCATGGGTCCAGCTCCCAGGCCAGCCCTGCCTGAGCTGAGCTGCATCCAAGTGGGGAAGGCTTGCTGAGTCTGGTGAGCATTGGACAGGTGAGCAGAGGAAAGCCCACAGCCACACAGCTGGAGCCATCCTTGACCCAGCTCACGGCCCAGACCCGCCCTCCTTCTTTGGGACTTTTTCCATTTCACCTCCATGGCGTATTTGGGCTCTTTGCATTTGTTAGACTCTTCATTTATTTATTTTTAGATGAGGTCTGGCTGTGTCACCCAGACTGGTCTCTAGCTGGGAGGCAGAGCCACCAGTGCCCAGCTGGTTTTAAATTTACTTTTTTATTGTGATAAAATACACACAGAATTTACCATCTTAACTGCTTTAAGCATACAGCTCAGAGGCACTAAGAACATCTGTGTTGCTGTGCAATCATCGCCACCTTGGTCTCCAATCTCTTTTCAGCTTAGCCCAGGAAACATCGACTCCCTGTCCCTCTCCCCGGCCCTGGCAACCCCTGATTCCTTTTGATTCCTTTCCGTCTCTGTGACTGACTGCTCTAGGTACCTCCTATCAGCTGAACAATACAGCATGCATCCTTTTGGGTCTGGCTCATTGCCCTCAGCATCACATCCTCAAGCCCTATCCCTGTTGTAGGAGGTGTCAGAATTCCCTCCCTTTTTGAGCTGAATAATGTTCCATTGTGTGGACAGCTGTGTGGTGCTTGCCCATGCATGGGTCCCAGCTGGGTCTCACCCTCTAAGCTGGCACTGCGTGGTCACTTGGCCCTTCCTTTTCCCAGTAAAGAGAGCTGCCTGGACTCAGGTCTTTCCTGTTTCCCCGGATCTACTGGAAGTTACTGTGGTGGACCATGGACAAAACTTCCCCTCCTGGCTTTCCCCTCTCTGATGATGCTACATCCTGTAGTCCTTCCTGCTGCCAGTTTCTCCCCAGGGCCTGACACAAGGGTGGAAGAGGGCACGAGTGGGTACAGATCCTGAGGGTTGGTCCCTAATGGGGGACTCCAGGAGGGGGCCTTCAGCTCCTAAATGGCACGGCAGCTTCCGGTAGAGCCTCCTCCACCAAGCTGTTTGAGGACAAGTGTGGCATGCTTGGGACAGCACTGACCTTTCAACCAGCAGGGAGACCTGAGCCCTGAATGACACTTAGTAGCTGCCAGGCCTTGGGCAACACTCTCAGCCTCTGCTGCCCCGTCCACTTCTGAGCCAAGGCCTCACCCACAGGTGTGAGCAGATGGGCCAGACAGGGCTTCCGTGGGCCCGCACGGCAATGCTGAGCAAGTGCGGGGCCACTGCCCTGTAGGATTGCTGCCCAGCTTCTCATCCAGGAAGACAGGCCGCTTAGATCACACAGCCTGGACCTTGGCACAAACAGAGAGCAAGGAAGGCAGGACCCACACCTCCCACCCTTGCAGCAAAGTCACTAAGCGCCAGGCCCCAGAGCCCACAGCCACCATGGACTCAGTCTATGAGGACGGGGCACACGAGCTCTCGGCCCTCATCTGGCCACGGAATCCAGGCTCACATGATAGCAGTGCAGACCTTAGGGCCACCCTGCCCCGTGGCATCCTGGGCTCTCTGGTTCGTCACTTCCCCATCACTGGGACAAAGTTCCTGACACCTACAACATAAAGGAGAGGTTTATTTCAGCTCATGGGTCCACTGGGTTTAGTCCAAGTTCAGCTGGCTCCAGGGCAGAAATGGCGCGGTGGAAGGGCCTGACAGGAAGCCAGGAAACAGGGAGAGAGGAGGGCAGAACTGGGGACAAGAACACACCTGTTCAGGTCACATCCCCAGTGACAACTTCCAATCAGCCCCTCCTGCTGACAGCACCTTCAGTCAGGAACTCATCAATGGACGACTCTACCGTGAGTACCGCACCCTGATGACCCAACCACCTTCTGGAAGCCGCATCTCTGAGCACACGAGTCTTTGGGGGAACATTTTAGATCTAAACCCAGGACAGCACTGAGTGAAGAGTGCAGCGGCACAGCCTTACCCAGCTCCCCATCCCTCTGATGCCACCGCAGAAATCACGTGTGGACACAGCCGTGGTGCAAAGCAGCCAGGCAGCCAGGAAGGCTGAGCTTTGAGGAGGCGTTGCCCTGATTTCTAGTACCATTTGTTTCATTGTGAGTTTATGGAATTTAATTCATAATGGTGGCTCTCAGCATTCCCAAAAATGGAGGGACAGTGGGCGCTGGAGACTGCCCACCAGCCTCTGCTCAGCCCCCAACTGCTGGGCTTCAGGATAGAGGCTCACAGCCAGGGCATCAGGGCCTGGGCGGTCCTCACTCCTGGGCGCCGAGGGCAGTCCCTGCCCATAAGCTCTGAGCTGGGTGGTGGGCCTGGCTCCTCGGCCTTCAGCAGCTCAGACCCGCTCCCCCTCCACCTCGAATGGCCCCACCCGGCAGACACTGCTGATGTCCCTATTGCCCAGATGAGAAGCCTGAGGCTTGGAGAGGCCATCACCCACCCAAGCCCCAAACTGGTGCTCTGGAAGGATGTGGTTGCCCGGTCCTCAGGGCCTTGTATTTGGCAGTGTCCCTCTAAGAGGACAGAGGAGTCAGCAAACCCAGCCCAGCTCTAGCTGGCTGAAGAGCTGCCCAGGCCTGGGGCCCTGCGTACCATGGGATGGAGGCAGCAGAGTCCCTGTCACCAGGCAGCTCTGATTGTCACCTCCTCATGTACATTTCCACACTGGGAGAGACTGAGCCACCTGTAGACTAGCGTCCCACCCCTTCTCCTGCTGTAAATGAATAGGGGGTGTGGCACTGCAGCAGGCCGCGTAGCGTAGCTCAAGCCACACTCCTGAAGCGCTCGGGCCGGCAGGTGACAGTGCCTCCATCCAGGGTGCCTTGGACACTCTGTTTCCCACTGGGGACTCTTAGGAGCTTGCCCCTAAAAGGGACAGATGCTAGCTCACAGGTCTGTGAGGGCCGCCTGTGTTAAGGATGGCGTGTGCTGGGGAGGAAAATAAGGTGGAAAACGAGGTTAAGGTGCGGCTGTCGTTCCACGTATTGAGCAACCAAAAAAACACCGTCACCCATTTCCAAGGGGAAAGCTGATAGGACTTACGGTCACAGGAGGGGTGTCTTCTTTTACAAATGTTAGGCTTTTTCTGTAGAAAGCCCCTCACCCACAAGGGGTCTGCAAACGGAAAATCATTCTGAGTTGCTTTTTGTTGAAGATGACCCTTTCATTGTCCTTAAAAGCAAGACAATAAGCCAGGCGTGGTGGCGCACGAGACTAGGCAAGAGGATCGCTCAGAGTTCAAACCCGGCCTGGGCAACACAGTGAATGCAAGACCAGCCTGAACTGCGTGGTGAGACTCTGCCTTTAAAAAAAAGGCAAAATAAGACATTTCTGTTTGCAAATCACTTACTCATGTGCCAACCTCAATGTGCACCAGGCCAGGCACAGAAAGCAGGAGGAAGGCATAGGCTGGAGGGAGAGGGCCAGGGGACAGCGGCCTTCTACTTCCGGGGTCTTTCTCTCTCACTGCGACATCCTCCATCGAGACACTGAGGCTCCTGCTCAGCCCCCAGGGACGGGGCTCACAAAGAATGGGCTGGGGCAGGGAAGGATCGAGGGGCAGCCTGCTGCGGTGGGCGCTGCACGTCTCTGTCGCTGCACCCGGGTCAAACAGAGAGCACAGGCAGAGGGCCTGCGCGCACACGGGACAGCCAAGGCGAGAGCCGGTTTGCGGGGATGACGTCCCCCTCTAGCGGCCACCTCAGACACGCAGCCAGCGTTGTGGACCCACTTGCTCTCTCACAGCTGTAAAGGGAGGTTAAAAAACCCTCTTTACCTCCATCCCCCGGGGTGGCAAAGGTGAGAAAGAGGATGGTCTGCCCTGCCTGCTTCGGGGAATAAGGAACCCTGTGCATTTTCCCAGGGTTATCTCCAGACACCAGGATGTCCACCAAGGGGAAAGATCACCCACCGCGGACGGTGGCCAGAGCCACGCAAAGGGAGCCTGCTGGCCAGAATCCGGGAGGAGGCCCTGTGGACCAGCTCTGCTTTCCAAGGAGCCTGTGACTCTGAATCTTTACCTCTCAAAGGCAAACTTGAAGCCTACCTCTCCATCTAATAACCTCCAGACCCAACAGCCAGTTAAAGCGAAGACTGGGCAGAGGAACACATTAATCTGCGCCTTGGTGGGAACTCAGTGGCGCCCGGGCCTCGGGAGACCGCAGGACAAGCAGCCAGTTTCCCTGATGAGTCAATTATGTGAGGAAATTACAAAGGTGGAGAGTCTTGGATTTAAAGAAGCTTGAGAATGGACAAAAAGCAAAGTGTGAAAAGGTATCTAGAACATGCCGCCTCTCATGTAGGGAAGAGGGGAAGAAAAAGAAGATAGACAACTGTTCCTTTGGGCAAAAAAAAAAAAAAAAATGTGGGAAGAATAAAACAGAAACCAGTGAGATGGGTTACCTGCAGGGGCTGGAGGATGGGAACAGAGAGAAAAGATACGTAAAAGAACAGGAAGAGGCGAAGGAGCAGCCCTAAGTACACCTTTCCAAATAGTTCTTGAATTGTGTTCACAGTTCAGATACTCAAAAAAATTTGTTTTTTTAATGGGAAGAAACCCAAAGTAGACTACAAAGTGAAATAAGCAAAACTGATAGTTTTACAAACGAATTACATACTTTCAATGAAGAGGGGGGATCCAATCTAGGAGACTAAAAAAAGGTATTTTGATTCTATTCTAAGGCTAAAGACAAAAAGACCAGCGTGCACGTGTTATCCCTCAGTTCGTAGGTGAGCTTTTCACAGGCGTCTGGGTAGGCCACTCTGAAACTTTTATATGCTTCCTAGATCTGAGCAAATGAGTAAATATATTACGGATAATGAGATCCACGTTAATCCAAGTTGGAGAAAGGACTTTCAAATGAGAAAAAGGACAAGTTAGAAGGAGTCTTGTGGCATGAGATTGGAGTTGGGGTGTGAGTATGAACTCATAGTTTTTAACATATATCCACATGAAAGTGAGTGTGTGTGTGAGTGTGTGTCTGTGTGTGTGTCTGCTAGTGCTGTTTGCTGAGTCCTGAGGCAATGAGACCTCAGGAGCAAGGAGCAGTGTCTAAATGACATTTTCAATCAAAGGAAGCAAGCTCCTTAGAGGAACAGCTTGCC
>PVJO010001121.1:0-51411 GCA_004026905.1 Hystrix cristata
TTTTTTTTTTTTAGTGGTACATTTTAGATATACATAATAACATTCAGGCTAGGGATTTAGCTCAGTGGTTAGAGTGCTTGCACTGCAAGCAGAAGGCCCTGAGTTCGATCCCCAGCACCAAAAAAAACCAAAAAACAAAAAACAAAAAAACAATACATAATAACATTCATCAGAGGGAATTTGTCCCTATACATCATACATCTTGCTTCTACTTTTTTTCCCATTCCCCTTCCCTCTCTTCAACCCCTCATCACCTCCTAATTTACAAAAGCTTTGCTTCCATTCTCTTTTTTTCTTGTCCCTCCCTTCCTTTCCCCCTCCCCCCGTCCTTGCTCCCCTTCCCACTTGAACAATTTCTTCATTTTCCCCAATATATCTTATATACTTTTTACCCTTCCTGCCACTTCATACCCAGCAGCCTATGTGGACCCACATCTGTCTACCTCTGGAGGGGAACTGATGTATCCAGTGCACATTCTGCCACCACACTCTCTAGGGCTGGTACAGGCTCTCCCTGTCACATTGATCAGGCAGCTGGCACGAGGTGCGGCCACTCCAGAAGACCCACCACCTTGCTGTCTGTGTGGCTGAGTTCAAGAGATCCCACAGTGGGGTAGGAGTGAGTCATCCAAAGAGCGTGAGCTTGTGAGCTTTGACACTTAATGGGCTAAGTAGCCTCTGGGGATTCAGTCTTCTCCCTCTTCGAGTGGGGATAACCTTGCATATGTAGGGCAGGCTCAGCTGGGCAAGGGTTCCTGGTGGTGGCTAAACATTCTGTAGTTCCATCTGCATTTTTTTTTTAAACAGGGTCTCAATATGTTAGTCCAGGATGGCCTCAAACTCATAGTGATCCTCCTGCCTCAGCCTCCCGAGTGCTGGGATTACAAGCATGTGCTGCCATGCCTGGCAGCAATTCTTTCCTTCTTTCACTTTTTGTTTTTTTGAGACAGAGTCTTGCTGTGTATTCCAGGTTGGCCTTGAACTCACAGTGGTTCTCCTGCTTTGCCCTCCCAAGTGCTGGGATTACCAGCTTTTGTCACTACATCCCACCCATCAGCAACGTTTCTTGACCTTGAAAGGCAGTGCACAAGGACTGCATGTGTGGTGTCTTCCTTAATCCTCAACAGTATGAGGTAGCAGGTATGATTCTCTGCCTTTACTGAGAGAACAGTGAGGCTCAGAGAGGTTGTGTGATTTGTCTGCGGCCGCACAACTGGTGAGAGGTAGAATGTGTGCACCCAGGTGCAGAGAACACCGTGGCGCTGTGCCCCTCCCGTCCACCGTGGGCATCAGTGCACTGGTCCTTGCCTTGTGGGTGATAAGAGAAAAATTCTGGAGAGGTCCTAAATTTAATGACAAAGGTGGAAGAGTGGAGGGGAAGAGAAATAAATTAATCCGTTGATAGCTTCAGGCCAAGCCAACAAAAGACTGTTCCATGTTCCTAAATACATGTTGAGACTTGGCCTCAGAGCCCTGGGAGGTGGATCATGAAGGTGTCCATCGAAGTTCTACAACCCAAGAGCCAATGGAGCTCCTTACAGACTGCCTTCCTGTCCCACCCCTCTTATTACAGCTCATGTAGATTCCACGGAAAGGAGTCACGCTTTCCTTCCCCTGAGTTTTCACTGTAAAATACTCTGGCTTTTTTTTTGTTTTTTGTTTTTTTTTTTTTTTTTGGTTGTTTTTTTTTGTGGTGCCGGGGATCGAACTCAGGCCCTTGTGCTTACAAGGCAAGCACTCTAATCACTGAGCTAAATCCCCAGCCCCACTCTGTCTTTTTAAATATGGTGGACATTTTCTTTTCTTGGTGCTGGGGATCGAACTCAGGACCTTGTGCTTGCTAGGCAGGTGCTCTAACTACTGAGCTAGATCCTCAGCCCAACGTTTTCCAGCTGCTGCCCAGCCTTCTTCCTGGTGACTTTAGGACTTGATCTGGCACCCATCTTTCTTCAGGCTAACAGTCACAATGCTTCAATAAACCCTTTTGTTCCAGAGATCACTCCGTCTCAAAAGTTTTGGTTTAACAAGGAAAGGGAGGAAACTCAGGGCTGGGCAACCGCAGTTCAGCCCAGGACACTAGGACTTGGGGCAGAGCTGACCTGGGTCACGTGGGGGTTGGGCAAAGCGAGACACCTTCCACTCCCACCCAGCTAGACTGAACAACAACTACCACAGTGACGCTGGTAGGGAGGTGGGATGAGGGGCTGGGGTGGGAGCTCCTCTCACGGTGTTATCTAGAGCAGAAAGCTGAGGCCCAGGGAGGGTGAGAGAACCTTTCTTGTGCAGCTTCACTGGGGGTCCAGGGATGGCCTCTGAGAGTTTGAGAGAGCACCACCCATCTCTCTCATGTACAAGGTGATCCAAGGTGTGGGCGTCTGTTTGCCTTTCTGTCCTTTCTTGTGCCCCCTCAGTATCTTCTGGACTGATGCAGGCTGACATGTCTGTAGGTGCCATCCCGGCTTCAGTACCCACAAACACTTTCAGATGTATTGCTTCCTAGCTATGAGCTCCTTTCCAAGCAGGTTTGTAGGGACCTCCTGGGTTTGCTGAATACGGAGGCATCCAGCTGAGTAGCAGTTCCCTGCAGTGCCCTACTGTGTGCCCTAGCAGAGCTGCATGTCACCTGGAGGGAGGGCATCTTTCCCTGCTTAGTGCAAAGGCGCTGCAGTGTCTAGCACAGCCTGAGAAGAAGGGCCCTTGAGAAGGTATGTGGAGAAGCATGCACACAAGGAGGGAGCCAGTTCTCTCCTGCTCTGATCTCTCAGCTCAGGTTCCAAGGGAATGGCTAATAATGGGAACTGCAGGACAAAAGGACACCCCAGAAAATGCTCCTGTGAGTAGTGAAGCTGAGGGATCTGCTGGAGACCACTTCCTCCCAGGGTCTGTGTCCAGTATGAGCCGCTGCCACACTGACCTGCCTGGCTCATGATGGGAAGGCCCAAGGCTGAAGCTGTGGTATTCTTGCTCCCCTGGTCTCCCACAAGGGCTGAACTACGGAGAGCAGGAAGTGATGGGTGGACTCCATCCTGCCTGCTACAGTGCCTGAGGTGCCTCTTTTAGACCCCCCCCCCCCAGAGCTCTGCCTTCCAGATGGCTCTGCCTCTCACTGTGGCCCTGGGCTGGGCTCTTAACTTCTCCCAGCCTCCCTTTCTCTAGGAAGGCTACCAGGCCACCTGCAGAGAGATGGGCTTTACAAATTTTATGTGAGAGGATTATTAGGACACTTCAGGTATCCGGGTAGGTAGAGAGAAGACTGGAAGTCCGCTAGGTCTTAATTGCAGGAGCCCAGCTGCCGCTCTGCACACAGCGGGGATGGGACCTGAACTGGCACAGGGTTGGGGGGCAGGATGGAAGCAGGAGAGAGCGCCTCCAGGAGGGCAGGCCAAAGTGAATGCCTGGAGGGAGATGGGGCTGTTTAATGGGCCTCAAGGGAGGAGGCAGAGGTAAACATTAGGTCTGCCGTGGGCAGTGATGCTTTGCCAAGTTTGTCCACTCCTGAGCCTATTTCCCCCCGACACGGGTCTGGACCACTGCAGTCCTCTCTCCATAGGAGTAGGGCAGAGAGGCCTGAATCCAAGGCTCGGCCAGGCACCTAGTAGGTGCCATGAGAACACACACAGAGAGCATTTCTAGCTTGTGGCCCTGTTGCTAGAACATGCTCTGTTGGGACCCATGATAATGTCTCAGCACAGCTGTGGGGACAGGCACACTGAACACTCTACCTTGCGGTCCCCCGTGGAAGCAGAGGCCTCCATATGGTTATTCCTAGTACTCTGCCTGTTCCACACCTGTAACAGGCTGAGGAGCTACAGGGAGGCAGGACAACTGGGAATAGGCACTGTGGGGACACACGCCTGCACTGGAACCAGCCCTGTTGTCTTGACGATGGCTCATGTCCCAGGCGCCCCAGGGACCCACGGGGGCAATTAGTGAGTGTGAGAGGGAGTTTCTATGGTGGCGGTCCTGAGGGGGTAAACCGGGCTTAGGGAGGGACAAGGGCCAGCAGGGCCTTTCTCCTTTGTCCTGGGCATACTAGGCCTTTGTTCTTGCCTGGCTCCCTTTGACAGATGGGATCAGGAGCATGGGTGGGGGGAATGACTTAAGAGTCTGCCCACCCCAGGGATTCCTAAACCAGACTGGGGGAAGGGCAAGGAGGGACAGAATAGGGTTGAGAGCCCCAATTCTGGGCTCAGCCTCCACAGGGATGCCCTCCTCCCCAAGGCTCAAAGCCTTACCTGCCCCCAAGGAGATGGGGCAAGGCAGCTTACAATTGGTTCCTCTTGCTGGTAAACACCTTCCCCAGCAGCCAACGGGCAGTCTCAATGTGTCCCAGAGTAGGACAAGGGCTGTTCCAGGGGAGGGGCAGCACCTCCAGGGTTGGGGGAAGGCATTTGATCCAACTCCATCCAGGCATCTGCTAGGTCAGATTTTATTCCAGAACCCTCAGCAGCCCTGGGGTCCCTTAGCCCAGCCAGCAGCCTCCATATCCCTTCAGAGCTGGCTTTAATACTGCTACCAGATGGCTGGTGGTGGCCAGTTTGAGTTCCCACAAGCCCCTATTCTGTGACCTCCCTTGTGTCTGCCACAGTCCGTAAAGTGGGGAAATGTCCCCTTCTCCACTGAGTGGTCCTTGCTGGGAATGGAGGCAAGTCACCAAAGCCCAGCATTAAAGTGCAGTGCCCATTCTCAGCCTGGCATCAGCCATTCAGGTGATTATGACTAGGGGGCATTGAGTCCACAGTACCCTCAGAAACGGGTGTCCAGGAAGGAGGTGGAGCCTCGATGGGGTCTGGGGGTGCCCTCGATGGGGGGTCCTCGGGCCCGAGTCAGGAGGCCATGGAAAGTCTTGCCGCGGGTCTGGGGTTTACGCCGTGGTGGCCTGGGCTCCTCTGGGGGCTGTACCACAATTCGGGGTACCTCAGGCTTGGCACTTCCTCTAGCCCCTGCTAGCTGCTGGGCCTCAAAGATGGCTGGGGCCCCAGGAAGGCGGGCCTGCGGCTGAGGGGCTGGTCCAGGTGATGACGTGGGCAGCCGGGCCAGCTGGACCCTGATCTCTCGCTGCAGGTCCCGCTCTGACAGGGCCACACTGTGCACCTGTGGGGAGTAGTTGGTGCTGAGTTTTCCCAGACTGGAGTCGGGGCAGGAAACCTGGAGGTCCCCCCCGAGGCAGGCAGTACACAGCCCCAGGAAGTGGCTGAGGGCTGAGGGACTTGCAGACAGCTTTGCTGGGGGAGCCACAGAAAGCTCGCTGAGCTCTGGGGTTTTCATATTCTCTGCAGCTCAGATGGCAGGAACTGAGCCTGGTTCTCACTTTGGCTTCCTGATCTGTGACTCAGTTTCCCCTGCTATGCAGCAGGGGCTGGACCATTGAGGGAGGCAAGCAGCTGGCACCTACCTGGGACATGAAGACCTCCTCCTGCAGCTGGGCGGGGGGGATGGCTCGAAGGGCACCGAGCGTCTCCAGGAGCCCCGGGCAGGCCATGCGCTGCTCTGCAGTGCCCAAGGCCAGGCGCACCAGTGTCAGCCCCACACGGAACAGCACTTTGGCACCTGCAGGCCCAGGGTTGGGGCAGGGCTCACTCACTGGGAGGCAAGCTCTATGTCTCCAGTCTGCACCTGAATCTGGCCTCAGCCACACTCCTGCCACCTCCTGCCCCACTCACAACTCAGGTCAGAAGCAACGTCTGAGGGGGACTGCAGTCTGGGGGTGCAGGCACCTGCACTGGCCAAGTCAGTCTCAGGGGTCCCAGACACTTCCAGACAGAGCAGACTGCCAAGAGCCAGGGGCTACTGTCACCCTCATGCTGAGCCTTCTCTGGGCCCCAGGGTCCTCAGTTTCCGTGGAGAATAAAGAATGGCTAAGTGGGTACCTGTTAAGGCCTTTCCAGTCTGGATCTGCAACCTTCTGATTCTAGGAAGACTCTAGGCAGAGCTTCTTTCACCCCTAAACCACAGCATAGTGCTCACTCGAACACATGCTTACTCACAGTGTCCTTGGACAAGTTCTGGAGCCTCATGATCCCTCCCTGGCAGGCTGATTCTCTAGGAGCTGCCATGAGGCCTAGTGACCACTGTCACTTGTGAAGGAACAATCGCCACTGCTGATGTCATCACCGCTATTAAAGGGAGTCTGGGCAATACATGCCCTCAGGTGGAAGAGGCAGGGATCAGCCTGGCCACAGCAATAGGTCCTGCCTTGGAGGTCTGAGGCTGGAGGGGATGTGACAGACACTGGGATGGTGACTTGGGACACCGTAGCCAGAGCGCTACATCAGGAAGCAGTCCTCCCCTTGAGTGGAGCGCCTCAAGCTGGCTGGGCACACAGCAGGTACTCAATAGATTTACTAATTAATTTCTAGGATTTTTTGGTGCACCCTTTGGACGCCACACAGAGAACAGAATGCAAGAGGGTTACTGATGGATGAAGTGTATCAAGGAAGGGTCCCAAAGACCCACAGTCCAGCTCAGCTCTGCCTTGTCCCTCCTGCTCTTTGCTCCCAGCATCCACTTCTCCGACATTACTTCTCCAGGACCATTCTCCTGCATCAGCTGGAGCCTGGGCCCTGCCAACAGTGGCTTCCACCTGTACCCCTGCACATGAGCTCCTTCATAGGGCAGCCAGGGCATCTATTTTTCCAGTACTAGAGATAGAGCCCAGGACCTCCTGAATGTTAGGCAAGCAGTCTACCACTGAGCTAAATCCTAAATCCTAAACGTTTCCCTGACTTTCTCTTATTCTCTCTCTCTCTCTCTCTCCTTTCTCTCCCCATCTCGCTCTGTTGTCTCTGTCTGTCTCTCTCTCTCAGTCTCTCTCTCTCTTTCTATCTCTCTCGTCTCCCTCCCTCCCTCCTTGTGCTGGGACAGAACACAGGGTTTAGTGACTGCTCTGTAAGTGCCCTACCACTGAGTGACATCCCCCAGAAACATCTTTAAAAACAATTATTTCCTGCTGCTCTCCTGACACTCTCTGTCACATCTCCTGTTTTATTTTCTTCATGGCACTTATGACATTCTATAAATATCTTGTTAATTTGCGCCATCGCCTCCCATCCCCTCCTCCAGCAGAACGACGGTCTCACACTCAGGTATTTCTGGCTGCCAGGGGCCACCTGGCAAGTGCTGGCAGGCTCTGAGAAACACCTTCTATCTCGGCTGAGCCCTCAGACGCCACATGTTGTGATCTCCCAGTTCCTACCCCTCTACTTCCCAGGGAAGCCTCCTCAGCCCCAGTCCTGCCTGGCTTTCCCGCGGCGGCCCTCATCCTGGGGTGGGAGCTCCCATGCATCACATGCAAGGCTGTTTTCTACAGAACCCCATGCAGGCCCCAGAGGGCCTGGGATTGGCGGTTCCTGAGTAGGTCAGCTAGCTCCCCAGGGCACCCTGAGGCTCCAGGCGCCAGCCGCGGGCTGCCCCACTCACCCTCGCTGAGAAAGGCGTCCCAGATGCGCAGCACTGTGGGGAAGGGCAGGGAGCGGGCGAAGAGGCACAGGAACCACTCGGGGAGGTAGAGCAGGGGCCCGACGCCCGCCTGTTGCAGGTGCTTGTGAATGCGCGGGAGCAGCCTCCGCAGCAGGGCCATGAACACCTCGGCGTCCAGCTGCACAGCCTCCTGCAGCCATGTCCATCAACCTGGCTGGCTGTTGCCACCCAGCATCTCCTCGCCCAAACCCCACGCTTCGGCCCTCCCCAGTCCCCCACATCTCTTGTCCCTGTCTCAGCCTCTTACCATGTGGGGTCCATAGTATCCAGGGAGGTAGACCTCACAAATCTGCACCAGGCACCAGAAAGCCTCCTGGGAAGGACACATGCCTGAGTGCCCACCAAGGAAGGAGCCATGAAGGGATGGCAGGATGGGAAGGGGCACCATCAGAAGCCTGGACTCAGAGCCACTCCTAGCCTGCTCAGTGCCTGGGGGCCTCTCACAAAAGTCCCTCTCCTTCTACAACAAAGGCCTTCCGATAGGTTTAGAGGTGGGAAGTCACAAGGCTAAGGGTGCTAGATTCGACACTCCCAGGGTTGGGGCTCACTGAGCAATGGTTGGGAGAGAGTCCCAGAGTTCATGTCATGGATTCCTGGGGTCATTAGGTTCAGAGCCACAGTCACAGGGTTCAGAATCAGGAGTCAAGAGCCCAAAGTGAAAACATCAGACTCCTACATCACTGGGGTTAGGGTTCTTGGAGTCAAGGTCATTAGAACTGAAGGTCACTGACATTAGTGGCCACAAGACCCTGGGTCACTGGATCCCAGATTCTTTTATTTTATTTTACTTTTGGTGCCGGGGATCGAACTCAGAGCTTTTGTTTGCAAGGCAAGCACTCTAACCAGTGAGCTAAATCCCCAGCCGGGATCCCAGAATCTTGAGGCCAGAGTTCCTGAGACTGTGGTGGGACGTCTCATATCCAGAGCTCAGGACCAATGGGGTCAAGGTCACTAAGGATGGAGGGTCAGGATAGAGTTCACTCACCTCTGGGGGCAGGTGCATGAGTAGCACAGCTGCCACAGGACCCTGGGCCTGGCAGTATCCCTGCTCTGGCCGATACAGGGTGTAGGCCTTCAGGACCTGGAGGAGCCCCTGCTGCCTGTGCCAGAAGACCCCATTAGGGGCTAGCCCTCCAGGCATCCCTCCCCACCCTCTGTGGCCTTTGCCCAAGCTGCAGCCTCCCCCTGTGCCTTGCTGGGTCCCCTGAAATGCAAAGATGTAAAGCTAGAGTTCAGAAAGCTAGGCAGAAGCATCTAGGTGGTGGGAGCCTGGGGTCCCCGGGCATCAATGGCCTCGTACCCATGACCCTGGGGTGACACAAACATCTCATGCAGAGGGAACTGGCGGTGCAGGTCCCTGCCAATGGTCTCCATCCACTGTGGGTCTCCTGGGGCTTCCGCTAGCTCCTGTAGGTGGGCAGGCAAGTAGGGGTAGGCTTAGAGTAGCAAGGAACTCTGGGCAGGAAAAGTGAGACTCTTGTCAGCTCCCTTACCTGATAGGTGCCAGGGCTGTTCTTCTGACACACCTGAGCCCCACACAGCAGGGGCCAGCAGCGGGCACGCAGGGCCGAGGGGATGCCCTTCCGGCACTGGATCTTTACCTGTGGGCAAGGCCAAGGGGCTCCATTAAGCAGCCTGTCTGCTCCTGCTGGCAGGCCCCGAGCACAACCTCCCCTCAGTCAGGGGCCACTTGGGTGGCAGGAGGTACTGGGTCATAGCAAGGGTAAATTTTGCCACGGTGTGGAAGGGAGGCAGAGGGGAAGGAGCCAAGGGAGCCTGGACAGAACCACTCTCCCCTCACCTTCTTGTACCGTCGGGACATGGTTTTCTCCCAGTGCGAAGTCATCTCCACCCACTTCATCTCCCGCTGGCGGATGAGGTCTGCAGTGGGGTGACCCGGCCTGAGGGCACATGGCAGTTACCCTGGTGCTGACAGCTGTTTTCTAAAGCCCACACTTGCTCCCTCCAGGTTACCCAAGTGAACCCAGCATCTGGGCCTGAGGACCTCTGGGGAGCCTAGGGGGGGTGATCTGTGACCCAGAGCTGCCAACGGCTGTCAAAGGGACAGGAAAGGATGTGGCTACGATACAGATAGAAGCAGGGGAGACTGGGTGAGTGGGTATCTGTTGGGGGAGAAGTTGGCTGGCTGTCACCCAGGTTAGGGAAAGCTTGTTGGACAAAGCCCTGCACTGGAAGCCAGGAGTCTGCTTCTGTCTCTGATCCGCTGTGTGACCTGGAACAAGTTTCTGTCTGTCTCTGGACTTGTTTTACTGTTTGTACATTGGAGAAAGGAAGGGGAAGAGGTGTAGGTTCTATGATTTTTGGACCTGAGATTCCTGGGCCAGAGGTCAAAGGAGGCAAGATGTTCAGCCCCAGGATGGGTGCAAACTCTTGGAGCCTGGGGTAAAGGGACATACAGCAGCCGCCCACCTTGGGGTTCTGCCTGGAGCCTCGAACTGGACAAGTCCTGATAGCCAGATCCTCCTCAGACCCTCTAATTTGAGCCTCACTCTAGAATTCAGCCCTTAGCCTCCATTCTCAGTCCCTGAACCCCAACAACCCCCATTTCTGCCCCACTTACCCTGGCTCCACTGAGCTGCCCCCAATGAAGCCATAGCGGTCTGCCTGGCGATATGGACCAGGCCCACTCAGCTCTGAGTCGGACCCCAAAGAGCTGGAGTCATCTTGCGGCTCCGAAGTCTGTACCAGGTCATCCCCCAGGGCCTGGGCCATGGTGCCCCAGACCCCTGACGCCACAGGCTGCAAGATGTGGGGAGAGCCAGTATGAGGGCAGCTCCTGACCAACTTGGAGCCTGGGTTCCCAGCTGGCCAGTTCCAGGGCCTAAAGCCTGGCTGTGGAGTCAGACAGATAAGGTTTCAGGGTATCTCACCCTGCCCTCTCTGTGCTCTTTTACTGAGGAATGGGCTGGGCCCCGAAGGAACAGAAAGGCCAAGCCCAGCGCCTGTCCCCACCAGTGTGGCTCACCTCCCTGCCGCACCTCACCTCCTCTCACTTCCTCTTTAGACTCGGCTACAGCAACTTGCTAGGGGCCCCTCCCAAGTGTGTGTGGGGGGGTCACCTCTTCCTCTCAGAGGCTCTTCCGGCCTACCCCAGCGGCCCTGAGCCATGGGCTCCTCCCACCCACCCCTAAACTGGGTGTGATGGGGCCCCAGCCTACCAGAGTAGAGACCTGGACAACCTCGAGGTTTGAGGTTACTCACATGTAAAACAATCAACTCAGGGTTCCAATAAGATTTATGGTTTAACTTTTGCTCTTTTATTTTTCTGACACAGGGTCACATTCTGTAATCGGGATGGCCTTGAACTCATTATGTAGCCCAGGCTGGCCTAGAACTCCAGTCGATCCTCCTGCCTCAGCTTCCCCAGTGCTAGGATTACAGGCTGTGCCACTACACCCGATTTGGAATTTATATTTTATTATTTTTCGTTGTTTTGAGACAGTCTCACTGTCTAGTCCAGGTTGGCCTCAAACTCAACAGTGATCTTTCTGTCTCAACCTCCTGAATGCTGGGATTACACTCATGTGCCACAACGCTCAGCTGGAATTTGTATTTTTAAAAATTAACTGAGCACGCGATGTGGACCAAAACATACTAGGAGTTCAGTGGCAGATATCCTAACTCAGCCTGGACTCGATCAGCCGCTTGGGGAGCCACGGAGACCCAGGTGAATCTCGAGGCGAGGGGAGAACTGCTTCACCTTTGAAAGAGAAAAACAACTTCCCAGTATTTCCGGCACCAAATCCCCTGAGCTGGGCTGGGTAACACCTCAGGGCGGAACCAGACCCAAAGCCTGCCCCTTCAAACCCAGCGCGAAAATCCCCGCCTACCGCCACCCCTTAGCTAGGCCCTGCTCCGACCGCAGCCACGCCCATCGCAGAGGCCCCGCCCCCGGCCCGGAGCGGCCGCTGCGCTTCCCGTCCGGCAGAGGCGCTAGAAGGCGGGGAACTGCGGGGCGCGGCGAGGCGGCTGCCGAGGAGGCGGGGCGGCGGGCCGGGGGCGGGCTGGGGCGGACGGAAGGAGAGCCAGGCCGGAAGGAGGCTGCGGGAGGGCGGGAGGCAGGAGCGGGCCCGGAGCTGCTGGGCCGGAGCGGCGGAGCCGCCATGTCCGACAGCGAGAAGCTCAACCTGGACTCTATCATCGGGCGCCTGCTGGAAGGTTGGCCGGGGTGGGGAAGGGCCGCGCCCTGGCCCCCAGCCCGGCCCGGAAGTGGCGGCGGGCGGGCCTGAGCGTCCCGGGCCAGCTTCGACGGGGCGGGGACGGGCCGCAAGGTCCCGTGGTTACAGCTCCCCCACTGTGGGCGCGTCTCAGGTTTGGGGCGCGCTGCGGCACGCGGAGCAGCCCCTCTCCTGAGCACGGGGCGCAGGGTGACCTGGGCTCTTGGGGTGAGAAACCCGAAAAGCCTACCCGAGAAGGGGTCCTGCGCTGTGAGGTTTTGGGTGACAGGTCCCTGCACACAGTCCCCCTTTGGAGGGCCCGCAGGGTAGTTGGGGTCTTGTTTTGGGAGGCTCGAGATGGAGGGACCGGAAGCCTCAGCCACAGTAGTTGCCCCGCAGCGAGGAGGGGCCCAGTCGCATCCAGAGGGACCCATGGGGCCACCCGTGTCACCCGCCAGGAGCCAGGGTCCTAACATCCCATCCCGCCCCCAGTGCAGGGTTCGCGGCCTGGAAAGAATGTACAGCTGACAGAGAACGAGATCCGTGGTCTGTGTCTCAAATCCCGGGAGATTTTCCTGAGCCAGCCCATTCTTCTGGAGCTGGAGGCCCCCCTCAAGATCTGCGGTGAGCCTCTGCCCAGGCACCTTTGACTTCCTGAAAGTGGCGTCGCCCCGATCCCCAGAGTTCCCGGATCCTTCCCTCCCTCGAGCCCATTCCTGGCCCTGGGTTCAAGTTTACACCTTGCACCTAGTTTACCTGGTGCCTTGGCTCACAGGTGATATCCATGGCCAGTATTATGACCTTCTGCGGCTGTTTGAGTATGGCGGCTTCCCTCCAGAGAGCAACTACCTCTTCCTGGGGGACTATGTGGACCGGGGCAAGCAGTCATTGGAGACTATCTGCCTGTTGCTGGCATATAAGATCAAGTACCCCGAGAATTTCTTCCTTCTCCGTGGGAACCATGAGTGTGCCAGCATCAACCGTATCTATGGCTTCTATGATGAATGTGAGTGGTCTGGGTGTTGATGGCTGCCTGGGGCTGGAACTGCATGCCCTGCTTTTCATGGAGTCCTCATCTCCCTGATGGACTTTAAGATGGTCAGTTACTGTCTCTGTCCTGGCCTTCCCGGTCTGGGGCCTGACACTCAGGACAGGAATCGTGAATGGATGCTGCTGGAGGGCTGCCAGTTTGCTATGCCTCTCTCTAGGACTCTGATAACACTTGTCTGCAGGACATCCATTTCTTTAGCACCCGGATGCCTGTGTAGACCAGACTGTGCTGGCTTGAAGTGCAGATAAACCAGACTTGGTTTTGGCGTGGCTCTGCTTGTGGGATGGGGCCAGTTGCCAACCTCAAGACAGGACCAGATTGGAACTTGGCTTCCCCTCGACCCAGGTGTTTTAGAATTTTCTCAGAAGGCTGGGGGGGTGGGGGCGGGGGCTTGAGCCTTCCTTGCCTTCCACCAGTATGCCCGAATAGTCCACAGTGCCCTAGAGAGCTGAGAGAGAGGGCCAGGCTACAGGTGGGGTGGGCAGGCCTCCCCATGAGCCATGTCCTTCCCCTGGGCAGGCAAAAGACGCTACAACATCAAATTGTGGAAAACCTTCACTGATTGCTTCAACTGCCTGCCCATCGCTGCCATTGTGGATGAGAAAATCTTCTGTTGCCATGGAGGTGAGGGCAGCTCCATGAGAGAATACCCGGGTCACATCCCTGGGGGCCTTGGAGCAAAGCTGTTAGCAAGACTGCTCCCATTTGCTTGAAGCAGCTGTCCTTGGGTGTCATTTTGGATGTCAATTCTTGCAGGAAATCACCCCCACACCCATTAGGCTGGACTCTTTCCTGTTGTGGCATTTAGTATCCTGCATGGAACTCCGTTGTCTCCTTTCTCTAGGGAGCTCTGCACTTCCTGAGGGCAGGGACATCTCTGTGCTTGTATTTGGGACTTGAAAAAGACCAAGGGGGGATGAGTTCTGCCTGCTCGAGCTCCCAGGGGTCCCGGAGAGGGACCAAGTGGTGGTGTGACTCCCAAAGGCCTCCTGAAGAAGGGGTCCTTGTCTTGAGGCTTAAAGTGTCTCATCCTCTTCTCCAGGCCTGTCCCCGGACCTGCAGTCCATGGAGCAGATTCGGCGCATTATGAGGCCCACAGATGTGCCTGATCAAGGCCTGCTGTGCGACCTGCTGTGGTCCGACCCTGACAAGGACGTACAAGGCTGGGGCGAGAATGACCGTGGTGTCTCCTTTACCTTTGGGGCTGAGGTGGTAGCCAAGTTCCTGCACAAGCACGACTTGGACCTCATCTGCCGAGCACACCAGGTAGGCTGGCAGTCCTGGGTCAGGGCAGAAAGGGGGAATGGGCAGGCCAGACTTGGACCCGACTGTTCCTATCCTTTCTCAGGTGGTAGAAGATGGTTATGAGTTCTTTGCCAAGCGTCAGCTGGTAACACTTTTCTCAGCTCCTAATTACTGTGGCGAGTTTGACAATGCTGGCGCCATGATGAGTGTGGATGAGACCCTCATGTGTTCCTTCCAGGTGGGCCCTGCAGAAGGGGCTGGTGGGTCCTGCAGCTCAGCACGTAGAGACTGACCAACTCTTTTTCTCTTTCAGATTCTCAAGCCCGCTGACAAGAACAAGGGGAAATACGGGCAATTCAGTGGCCTGAACCCTGGAGGCCGACCCATTACCCCACCCCGCAACTCCGCCAAAGCCAAGAAATAACCTCTGTGTGCCACCCCTCTACCCCAGGTGGATTGATTGTAAAGAAATCATGCTGCCACTGGGGGTCACAAAGGCCTCTCAGGCCCACCCTCATGGGGGACACAGAGCCTTGGTGTATTTTTCTTTCTTTTTTAATGAATCAATAGCAGCGTCCAATCCCCCAGGGCTCCCTCCCACCTGCAACTTTGGTGGCTGCAAGCGGGATCCTGGGGCTGAGGCTGCAGCTCAGGGCAATGGCAGGCCAGACTGTGGGTTTCCAGCCGTGCTTGGCCACAGGGCTGGCAGCCGGATCCTGGGGCAACCCATCTGGTCTCTTGAATAAAGGTCAAAGCTGGATTCTCGCCATAGCCTCCGTCTCCCTTGTCCTAAACACTGGGCCTGGCAGCCCTTCTGCCCAAAGCCATTTGGGAGGTCATGTTTGCTGGGCACAGGCCCAGCCAGGCAACCCTAGGCACACACTCAGGTCCAAAGGCTCTCAGAATTCCAAACCAGAGCCAGAGAGTATTGGGAAAGCAAGAAAACAGTCTGTGCCAGCTGTTGAGGGTTCCAGACGTGTGTCTAGTGCTTGAAGGAGGGGTAGTACATGATTGGCAGAGACGGTGGATGAGCAGGGGCCAAAGCCGCACTGTGATTTTCTCTTAGGGAGGCAAGCCTGAGGAAGGTGGCCTAGAGGCTCTGTGGTAAATGAGAGGTGAGAGCCTTCTATCAAGTGGCAGCTTGGCACCTGGCCTGGGAAGAGGCATGACTGGTTATGGATTAGGGAGCGATGACAGGACCCAGGCCAGGCAGCTCAGCAGTGCAAAGCCAGGTGGAGTCTTGTGGGAAAAGCAGAACTGCCAGCTCAGCTCTGGCACAGTGCCCCCCGTCACCCCATTCCCCCAGCACTGAGACCAGTGCTGCCACTGGCTGGGGCTCCTGGTCCGCGGCTGCAGGACAGACTTCAAGTTCTTCCTTCAGCCTTCACCATCACTGTCTTCAGCCAGCACAGGGCTGGGGCCCTGGGGAGAGTGTATGGGGGCTAGAACGGAGCCAAAGAACAGTGAGCGGAACTGGAAAAAGAACAGAGGCGGCAGTGTGAGTTCTGGAGGCTGCTCCTTTCCTCACCTCCAGTCCCCACCCCCTACCTCAGCCCCTACCTTCTTGGGTGGGGGAGTTCCAGGCACTGGACCAGGCTCAGTTTCGTCTTCCTCCTCCTCTTCCTCTGAGTGGGGACCAGGACCACAGTGGCGCTGGGGGCCAGGCGTAAAGGAAACGGAGGGCAGTGCCCGTGAGCCCTCACTGCCTACAGTGGTTTCCATGGCAATCATGTAAGAGTCAATGTCATCATTGGCAAAATCATCCTGGTGGGGTGTGCTGTAGGCAGAGACACAGTATCAGCAAGGAAGAGAAAGAGAAGTGGGGTACACAGGCAGGCCCCACTTCAGAGGGCTCAGAGAGGGCTCTGAGGCCCTAGACTGCTGGTGAGCTCTTGGTTTTATTACTTCCTGATTTGGCTGGAAAGGAGAGGATGCAGGAGTTAAGTGGGGGCTTCCTGGAGGGGGTGGGTCTATAATCCCTTTGATCCCAGTTCAGGTAGGGGCCTGAGGGAGGTATCCTGAGGGCTAGTTTAGTTTAGCTGGGGGAGGGGAGCAGCACGTCCCGTAAGCAGGCCACATGGGGCCCTCACCCCCACCTTCCCAGGGGACAGGAGCTGGAGCGCACTGCACCCCAGGGATCCCCTGGGCAGGGGGCCAGACCAAACTTCCTCTACTTCCACTACACTGGGCCCATCCTCCCCAACCCACCTGCCTTTCCAGCCACCTGCTTCCCCACCCCAGGCTGCTCCCTGCCTCCCAACAGCACTTTCCCTCCTTGGCCTGGGAGGAGGCTCAGAGAGGCCTCAGCCAGAGAAGGAAGCCAGTGGGACCTTGGGGACACTTTCCTGGGTGGGAGGGGTCTCTGAGTACAGCTGACCATGAAGGCTGAGCCTGTGGCGTTGGAAGCTTTGAGCACTGTAGAGCTAGGGATCACAGGAAGTTGTGTGTGCGTGAGGGGAGTGTGTGCTGGGGGAAGGTATGGAAGCTGGAAGCAACAGGCTCAGGCCGGAGTGTAGAGCGATGGAGGGGTGGGTGGGAGATGCCCTGACCTGTGAGCCTGCAGCTGAGGCACTGGATGGTGGAGTGCTGAGGGGCCCAGGTCCTGTGATTGTGGGTCCAGCTCCAAGAGCGTAGCCAAGACAAAGTGACCATCCAGCAGAGAGTCCTCAATGGTGAAGATGGCTGGCCTGAGCAAGGGACAAGGAGCCTGGGTTACTCCATTCAGCTCCTGGCATCCCAGAGCCTGCCCTCACTCCGGTCCCAGGTTGGGAGTTACCTGCCTGGAGCATCGAAGTGAATGCTAAGAGGCAAGTTTGCCGACTCTGCAAAGCTCAGGAGGCCCTAGGAGGGAAGAAGCGGGGGTGAGAGCCTGGGCTGGGCAGGAGGACAGGGTGGTGAGTGAGAAGAGAGGAGCTTACCCGGAATTCCTTGAGGCAGAAAGTGATAGCTACTCCTTCTGGGGCCTGAAGCTGCTGGAAATCCTCCGCTCCAAGGCTCATCTCAGTCACCATGGCTTTGACGGTGCTGTCTGTGGGGCCAGGCACAGTAGGAACCTGGGCTCCTGGGTCCCTGGGACCCAGCCACTCCCCATCCCCAACCCCCACCCCCTCCTCTGCTCCATCCCAGGGCACGTCTAGCCCTCTCACCTGTCTCCTCCTCCTGGTAGCTGCGCAGAATGACCCGGCGGCCACGGCCAATGCCCAGTGTCACTTCAGCCAGTGCAGGCGGGAAGGGGAGAACAGCCTCTCCCAGGATCCTGTGAAGATGACAGAGCATCACATCTAAGGCTCAGCCCTGCCAGGGGCTTTGCTCTCAGAAGACATACAGGGGAGGGCAGTGACATACACATGTGCGTGTGGTGTACAGTCTAGCACACCCTGAGAAGGGCAGAACAGGATGAGCAGGATGTGATCCCTGCCTGACGGAAGCTCCCAAGGTGTGAGAGAGATGGAGCAAAAGAAGCGCAGTCCAGAAAAGGCAGCTGAAGGCCGAGTGGGCAGCACACGGCATACAGGGGTGGGACACCACACTCATGCCATCCCCAGAAACCCAATCCTCAGAGCCCTTAAATCCTGGTCTTCTAAGGATTCACGCTGCTAAGTATTTATAAATAAAATACCATTTGGAATTTGTCTGAAGGCAACTGGGAATAGGAGCTAACATCTACCTCTTACGCATTTGAAATTATCCATAAGAGAGAAACAATTGTTCATTTTAAAGAAGAGAGAGAAAGAAATACACTTCAAATGTGAACCAAGGTGACAGCCTTCCTTCTTTCTTCAGTCAAAGGAGTCCTGATCACTGCTGGCTCCACTGAACCTAAGAAAGCAGCTCTTGGGACCTGAAAGGACTTTCAGTCACCAGGAGAAGCACTATACTTTGGGCTTGCTGAATGCAAGCAGCACCCAGCATGGGGCAAGGAGAGCCCACTTCTCTCTAAGCTGGTCCTCAGGGCCTTCACCTCTGCTGGGGCCCCCATTTCCTTGGCCCTTCACAGCTCTATCCTCACAGCAGATGAACTCTCACCTCCCCACCCAGCCTCCTGCCTTGGCCTAGGGACTCCTGGAGGCTGGAGCCCAGAAGTTAGGAGAGGCTTCCCCTGAATAGGGACATTCCCTAGAAGGATGATTAGACCAGAGAAGCTCTCTGAACCCCAAGGTTAACAACAGATCTTCGAGGTTACTCAGGTCAGACGAGAGACATGACGGCCAGTCATAGATGCATTCTCTGAGAAAAGGAATCAGAATGGGTCTGAGTGGGAAGCAAGCCAGACCGTAAGGGAAGGAGAAGGCAGGTTCCTACAGGCCGTGAGGAGAATGGGACAAGGGGGAACCCGCCTCTTCTCCACACCAGCCCCTGCTTTGAAAGAGCCAAGTAAGGACCAAAGAGCACACTGAGGTTCACAGAAACCTTGGAGGGGGATGAAAAAGGTACCTTCTTAGTTCACCCTGGAAGCCCCAAAGAAGGAAGAAAGAGACTCAAGCTGAGCTTGGGGCAAGGGTGTGCTCACCGTGCAGGGGTGCGGAGCACATGGGGGCACGAGGCTGGATTGAAGACAGCCTGCAGGGATTCACAGTCCTGGAAGGACAGATTGTGAGTCTTCCTCACTCCTGGATGGGCAGACAGGGTTCTCAGCGGGCCTCACCAACCTTCTCTCCAAACCCCAAGGCCCCTGGCTGGCCAGCTGCCTACTCACCATACTTGCAGTGCAGCTGGACCACCAGGCAGCTCCTTCTGTCATTAATGGAGATGCAGCATTTTTCCACAGTTTTCTCCAGCATTGCCAGAGAACGGAAGACAGACAGGAAGGACTGAGAGGAAAGGACATCAGCCTAGCACTGTGGCTCCACCAACCAGCTCTCACTTTCCATGTAGGCCCTGGCTCACCAATGGCCTGATATGTAACACAGGAAAAGGGGCACACTTCCAGCCTTTTTTCACACCATTCCCTCTGCCTGCAAAGCCTTGAAAGACCTGGTGATTGTTCCTTTTTTTGGTGCCAGGGATCAAACTCAGGGCCTTGAGCTTGTTAGACAAGCACTCTAACCACTGAGCTAAATCCCCAGCCCCTGCTTATTGTTCTTGACTGGCTTGAATGTCACCACTCTCTCCAGACCCCTGGTGTCAGTCGTGCTCTCCATAACTCCTATTACCCTCAGCTCCCATTATCTGCCTGCGACTGCTACTCCGGATAGCATCTGCCAAGTGCCCCAAACAGAGGCACAGTTGGTGGCATGCCCCGCCCAAAATGGGGCAGTGCTAGCTGCAGTGAGAGAAAAGTCTTACCTTCATCAGGATCTTGCAGCGCAGCAGGTCCTGACCAGGGGTGGCCACCTGGTACTGCTGGAAGAAGAGCGGGGCAAAGAGGAAGCAGGCATAGGCAGACCGGGAAGAGTTCACTGTCCGGAGGGAGAGCTGGGCCACAAAAAGAAGGGAAGGGGACACTGTTAGGACAGGGTCAGGCCCAGCCTTCTGGCTTGATTTTGCTCACACTTTCCCTTTGGTGATCCCAGGTGTTGAAACCCTCCTTCCCCTTGGAGTCGGCCGGAAGTTTCTCTGTGAAGTCTTCGCAGTCCGCATTGCTCCTACCACCGAGAGTCAGCATGCCTGGCCTTCCCCTAGTTATCTGAATCTCCTGTCACCCCCGCACGGCCACTGGCTGCTCCAGGGAGGGTAAGTACGCTCTGTCAACACATGGGCCTGGGACGAAGACAGGGTCCAAGCTGATTCCCCAACAACCAGGGAGGAAACTCAAATTCCGCAAACGAATCTGCCTACAGTCATCCTGCCCGGCGCCAGCAAGCGATTGATTAGTCCAGGCTCCCGGCTCCCAGCTGGAAGCCGCCCGTCCCCATTCCCAGTCCCTCACCCCATCATCCAAGGGTTCCAGGTAGAGCTCGTCCCCAATGCGGGACAGGGAGTGGACGGCCTTGCCCAACACTGTGGGGAGAAGAGCAGAGACATTTAGGCTGGAGCACCGGGGGAGCTCACTTGCCCATCGCCAGGCTGGCTCAAACTTACCTTTCACGTTGCCGCCCGTCACCACGCACTTCATGCTGCCGCCAGCACTGCACTGGGGCCTAGCTTCGAATGAGGCTGAGAGCAGGAGCCGGCCGCGGAGTGTAACCGCGCGGCATCCCAGCGGCCACCGTTGATGCTCAGGCTTCCCTTCCCGCGCACCGCCCCCAGTCAGCCCGCCTCCGCCTCCTTATTGGTCCTCACACTGGCGCCTCCGTCACGTGAGAAAAACGCTCGCAGGCTCCGCCGTCACGTGACGGAGTCCTCTCCCACCCCGAGGCGGCCCGTCATGTGACCCGGAAGTCGGGTACCTACGTCGCCCGCGGCATCTCGGTCTCCAGGCGCCTTCCTGGCTCCTGCCAACTGGGCTGCTGAGCCAGGCGTACCGCTGCCTGCGCGGTGGAACGCGAAGCGCAGAGAGAGGATGCTACTCAAGGGGCGCCAGGTGCATCTGCGATGGACCGAGCACTGGACTCGGAGTCAGAGCTGGAGAGGCGGACCCTCCTGGGTCACTCAGTTCACAGTTCCTGGGCGTCTGTCGGGGGGTACAGTGTCGAAACAAGATCCTCCTCACTTAGTCTGGGCCGCGGCCGAAGACTCGGACGAAAGCAGCAGTCAGCAGCTCCCAAGAGGTTACAGTAACTTGCTGCAGGAGTCAGGAGTGGGAATGGGACTGTTCTTTCTGGTTTCGAGAATCTGTCATTGATCCCCTTCATTGATGCTTGGAGAAAGAACAAGAGTCTCCGGGCAGAACGGGGTTGAAAGGTACTCCTAGCAGAGGGGGCAGCAAGAGCAGTCTGCTCAGCGGTGCCTCGGGCTCCGCCGCCGGAAGAGGGAAGAGGGAAGCGGGCCTGTGGGCCTTGTTGCAGAGGGGTGGGGGCTACCAGAACGTGAGGGGCACCGCCTGGGAAGTCCTGTAGACAGTTGAGGAGGGATCTTGGTTCTGTGCGTTTTATGCAGACCTCAAGACTGAAAAGAGGGGCGTCATCTGCTGAGGTCTTCCCCTTGCTCTGGGGACTGTGTGGAAAGGAAGTCCTGAAGCCACTGGCAGGCCCTGTGCTCCCCGTCAGAGAATGCTTTATGGTTCTTGGAAGGGCCCTGGGCGTCCCTGGTTTCCTGTAGAGCCAGCTTGTACCTTGCCCCTCTGGTCTTGGGGGCAGGCTGCATTTGTCCCCTCACCCTTTGCCTCCAGATCCACTTGGTTTCACTTTACCTCCTCTTCAGCCCTTGCCCCTTCCCTAGAGCGCCCCTAGGGGAGGAAGTTGCTTTGTTTTTCCAGAGTGACCCGTGTAAATGGTAGCCCCCTACCTAGCCCTTCAGCTCAGCCGACCGGGAATTATCCTTTACTTCATCGTCCCCTCCCTCTGGTTCGATCCGTCAGTGGATCTTGACTGTTTTGCTTCTCGAACGGATGTTAATTTGGCTCTCTTCTTACGTCTCCACGGCCACCATTCTTTCATCTGGATGACTGCACCTCTCAGCGATCTGTCTCCACCCTGCCCCTGACAGTTCACTCTCCACAGCAACAGTGACCTTCCTAAACTGGGCGCAATGGCACCTACCTTTAATTGGCTTTAATCCCAGCTACTCTGGAGACTGAGGCAGGATCGTAAATTCAAGGCCAGCACGCGCAATTTAGCAAGAACCTGTCTCGAAATAAAAGGGCTTGGGGGGGCTGGGGATTTAGCTCAGCGGTTAAAGTGCTCGCCCGCCTTGTAAGCACAAGGACCCGAGTTCGATCCCCAGCACCAAAAAAAAAAAAAAAAAAAAGAATGCAGTAAAAGGGCTTGGGTTGTAACACAGTGGTAGAGTGCTTGCATAGCATGCACGAGGCCCTGGGCTCAGTCTACAGTAGTGAGGGAAAAAAAAGTAACCTTCCTAAAATGCCATGTCATGGCTCTCCCTTGTTTACATGCTCCAGTGATTGCCATAAAACTCGACCCTGAACCTGCAGGATCAGGGTCCCACCCATCTCTCTAATTGTCTCTCCCTTGGACTCACCACTTCCTCTGGGGCTTTGCACATGCTGTTCCCACTACATGACCTTCCCATTTCTCACAGCTGGCTCCTTCTGCTTGGCTCAGCTGAGGCTGTCCTTCCTCAGCTCGGCCTGTTGCCCCTCACTCCAGTGCTGCAACCATGATGCTATTCTCCTCAACATTACTGCTTGTTACTTATTCAGCGGCTGTCTTCACCATTATGAGGCCAGCCTTGCATGGGCAGGAATCATGTCTGTTTTGTTTGTTGCTGAACCTTTGTACTATACACAGGTTCTGGCTTTCAGTAGATGATCACTAAACAGTTGTTAATAAAGGCATGAACCATATAAAGCTGAGCTGCTGACAAGCCACTCAGCATAGTGGTGAAAGAAACAACCTTAGTTTCCAACCCTTTGCCCACATTGCTCACCCTTCCCTAGTAGCTGTCCCCATACTGTCAAACAAACAAACAAAAACAGCCTTAAAGGCTGAGCCTGGTGTCACACACCTGTAAACCCAGCACTCAGGAGGCTGAGGCAGGAGGATTCCATGAGTTCAAGGCCAGCCTGAGCTGCATAGTAAGTTCAAATCCAGCCTGAACTTTTTGGCCCTGTCTCAAAAAAAAAAAAAAAGGAGTAGTCTGTGAATCAAAATGTGGGTCTTTTGGGAACAGGCTTAGCAGGATGTGGTGGTGCATGCCTGTAATTCTAACACTCTAGGAGCCTGAGCAAGGATGGCAAGTTCAAGACCAGCATAGGCAACTTGGTGAGACCCTGTCTCAAAATAGTGGGAAAAAAGGGGAGGCTGGGGATGTAGCTCAGTACAAGATTCCTGGATTTAATCCCCAGTACCACAAAAACAAAACAACAAACTGCCACAGACTTAGCTATTCACTGCCTTACCATTTCTTCCTTTCCAGCATGGCCTTGCCACGTCCATGCCCACTGCTGAGCAGCAGCCTGACCAGAAGGCAGGAAAGGGTCAGGTTTCCACTTGTCATGTTCCTGACACCTCTAAGGCTATGGGGTCTTGTCACCTTGAGGTCTCTGGCCACAGGGAGAAGGGAAGGCAGACATAAACACTTTGGGAATCCTAATGAGTTTGTCCTCAATCAGTCTCCCATCCCTTGCCAAAAGTGGAAAATAATCTGAATGTTCTGGAGGGTTTAAAAACCAGAAAGGAGCCCAGAACCAGGAGCCAGGAGATCTGGGTTTCCGGTCTGGGATTCAGTACCCACTTGCTATGTGACTTTGCACAAATCCTCCCTACCTCGGGCTGCCCCCTCATCTGTGAACTGTGCTAGGGGAGGATAGGGAGCAATGAGACACTGAGACACCTTCCAACTTGACAGGGAGGCCCAGAGGCCCCCGGAAAGGCCCTGGACTTCCGGGTGCTCTCGTCCACCTTGCAGTGCTAGAGAGGAGCTGTAGCTGGCGTCCTGCTTCCACTTTCCCCAGCCCAGGCCGTGGGCCCGGAGGGAGCTATGCCAGGCTCACAGTTGGCATGTCCAGTCACATACCTCAGGCCAGAAGGGAGGATGCATGGTGGGAGAAGGAGCTCCGAGCCATTGGGAATCTTCTGTTGGGCAGAGGATCGATATGGTGACCCAAAGAGGACTTGGGTCTGTGCTAAAGGACAGGAGACCTGCGTGTAGCTCCAGCCCTATTTATAGGTATAACCTCAAACAAGTCAGGAGGCCTCTCTGTACTCTGCACATCTCTTCCTTCCTTTTCTTTCTTTCTTTCTTTCTTTCTTTCTTTCTTTCTTTCTTTCTTTCTTTCTTTCTCTCTTTCTTTCTTTCATGACAGAATCTGCCTATGTAATTCAGGCTGAACTTGAACTCACTGTGTAGCACAGGCTGGCCTCCAGCTAGCAGTGATCCTCCTGCCTCAGCCTCCCAAGTGCTGGGATTATAGGCATGTGTCACCACACCCACATTTCACCTCAGTTTCTTTCTCAATAAAATGAGGCAGTTTGAGGAAATGATCTCTCAGGATTCTTTCAAACCCCAAACGTTCACTGTCTTTGCCACACCCCATGTTAGAGGTGGCCTTCTACAAGTAGGTAAGTCTGTGAATGTGTGTCTGGCGGTGACAGAATGGAAGAAGGTGGTTACCATTTCAAACTTTATTAAAATACTTATCTGTTGGGATGGGCTGGGGGTGTAGCTCAGTGATTAGAGTGCTTACCTAGCAAGCACAAGGCCCTAAGTTCAATCCCCAGCACCAAAAAACACACACACAAAAAAAACTTATCTGTTGGGAAATTTCTTTCTTTCAGTCACTAATTTTCACCCCAGTGGTTAGGGTTGAAGTCACAGGAAGTCAAAGCCTGGGATCTTGGTACTCAGGAATTCATTCATTCAACACATTTTTTTTTTTTTTTTTTTTTTTGGTGCTGGGGATCGAACTCAGGTCCTTGTGCTTGCAAGGCAAGCGCTTTGACCACTGAGCTGAATCCTCAGCCCATTCAACACATATTGAATGCACTTTTCTTTATTTTTTATTTTTTTGCACTTTTCTAACTATGATAAAAAGTATGGGACAAAGGTCCCTGCTCTCATGGGCTTTCATACTGGTAGGAAGAGACAGTTGACAAGATGAGTGAATCAGTCACGTGGTGCACAGAGGATGGCAGGTGCTATGGGGAGAAAGAAAGCCCAGAGAAGGAGAGAGCAGTGTTGGGGAAGAAGGACTTTGACTGTAAATAACATCGCTGGACTGGCCTTGCTGAGAAGTAGATATTTGCACAAAGACCTGTGGGAGGGAAGGGGGTGTGCCATGCAGACATCTGATGAAGAGTGATGTGGGTAGAGGGGGTAGCCAGTGCCAAGGCTCTGAGTAGGAGTTTACCTGAGCAGTATGGAGTCAAGGCTCCTGAGGCAGAAGGGGGCTGCAGGCTACAGGGGAAACTGACATTCATCAAAGAATCACTTTCCTCAGCAGAGATACAATATTCAACATTTGCAACTTAGAGGAAAAGATGTTTGTTTTGGCTCACAGTTTCTGAGGTTCAGTCCATGGTCATCTGGCTCCAAGGCAGAAATGGCATGGTGAAAGAATTTGACAGAGGGTAGCTGCTCAACACATGGCAGCCAGGAAGCAGAGAGAAAGAGGGAACTAGAAACAAGCTGGGGAACTTCCAGATGATGCTCCCAGTGACTCTTCCTCCAACCAGGTCTCATCTTCTAATAGCACATTCAGCTACAGCCTCATCAATGAGTTAATCCATTGATGAGTATAGTGCCCCTGTGATCCAATAACTTTCCAAAAGCTCCACTTTGGAACCATGAAACTTTGGAGGGATGTTTAGGATCTAAACCATAACAATCACCAAAGTCAATAGGAAGTTACACCTTGGAGAAAGAACAGGAACAATGACCGCTTGGGCATGCCATTAGGCAGACTTGGTTGGGAGTGCTTCCCAGAGGAACAGTCTTGGGGAGGTGAGGCTTTGAGAATGAGTTGACCAGAAAAACACATTCACTGAGGAGTTGGTGAGAATAATGTGCCAGCACTGCTTTGTCTCTGTGCAGGAAGTCCTGCACAACCCTCCTCATAGACATAAGAGCACAGGTGCTATTACTCTTGTAGAAGTTTTGACTGTTTGGTGTAACTAAAAGGCAGAGGGGCAGAGGAGTTTGTGGGGTAGGAGTTCACTGTGGTTTATCTTGACGCAGGCAGTGTACACCCAGGATATGGTATTTGTGTGCCTACTCTGGGGTAACTAAACAGGGTATCTCTGAGTGCCTAGGCACCTTGCTGGTGGGGTACTGCATGGCCTGCTTGTGATATATGTGTGGTATTCCAGGTGCTGCCAGCCCCCCACTGCCAAGCCTTGCCCAGGCCCTTCTTGTTTCCTGGCATTTCTCCCAGCAATCAGAACAATGTTTGGCTCACAGTGGTGGTTTAAAATGTCTGTGCTGAATGACTGAGGAGTGTAAATTCACAGGTGTTACAAGACTTGAACCCATGTTTTTTTTTTTTGTTTTTTGTTTTTTTTGGGTGCTGGGGATTGAAATCAGGGCCTTGCGCTTGCAAGGCAAGCACTCTAACCACTGAGCTAAATCCCCAGCCCCTCATGTTTGTTTGTAGAGGTGCAGAATGAGGTTCTAGCTGCCAGCCTGCCTAGATCTGAATCCTGGCCAGAGAAAAGTCTCCCCAACAAAATAGAGAAACAGCCTGGTGTGCAGAAACTGGAAAATCCTGAGAAGAGTCAGCTCAAGGGAAAGTGGCTCAGCCAGTGGCTGCCATCACTGTGAGCTGCCCCATGTGCTGCCCCATGATACTGTCCCTCAGTGTGTTGGCCTCTGAAGGAGGACAGGAGTGCTTCCCTTCCTCACAGGCTGCTTGAGGCTGACATGAGATAACAATGTACCCATGGTGCTAGACACTGTGGACAAATGAGGGACCAATTCTGTTCAGTCTGCAGGGATGGAGGTGGAGGGGAAGATGGGATGGAATTTTTTAAACCCACAGTGGGGATGGGAAGGGGGAAGTTCAGGCTTGTTCACCAAACCTGGCATGCTGGAATTACAGGGCCCCCTTGGAGCGCAAGTGAGGTAAGTTTAGGACAAATCAAAGGCAGCATGCTTCACCCAGCAGGGGAGGACACCGATGGAACTCATTACCCCAAGATGTGGTCTCGGCTGGAAATATAAATAGCTTCACAAAAGGTTTAGATAAATCCATGGATGACAGCTCCATTCATGGATTAGAAGAGGAAGGAGGCTGTTTGGGGCATTGTGCCCCACCCCCCACCCCCAAGGCAGCAGGGAGGCGAACGGCCTCCCTAAAACCACCCCTTGGATCCCCCGTTAGAGGCAGGCTTCTGGCCACAGGTTCCCCAGGAGGCAGTGTTGGTGTCCTACGGGCCAGAGCCTGGCCTGAGTCCCCAGGCCCTCTTCTCAACCTCGCCATCCCCTGTTCTGGGGACCAGGGCGCCACCAGCTCTGGGGGAAGCACCTTGGCCGGCTATCTCCTCAGGGACCAGCAGAGGGAGACAGACACCGCGTCCAGCCCCACCTGCCAGCACAGACCGAGCGACTGCCTGAGTAGGATCAAGCCAGCCTTTGTAGGTGCCAGCTGTGTGCCCAACTTTGCCCCGAGGCCCCACGGGGGAAGGGTTAGAGAAGCCATCCTCCTTGGCTAGAGGGGCTTTCTACCGCAGAGATGGGGGCAGGGAGTAGCGTTCAGGAACTAGAGGTAGGGTGGAGAGAAGGCTGCTAATTATAAGCAGGATGGTTCTGGAGTCAGGCTGCCTGCTTGTGTGACCTTGTTCTAGTTGTGTAACTGTGCCTCGGTTTCCCCACAGTAACATGGCAACTATAGGAGCACTTCAAGAGGACTGTTAAATTTTGTGAAGTATTTAAATGCTCCTCCATTGCAGTGCTAGGCAAGTAGTCAGTGCTCAGTAAAGAGCAGCCACATCCTACATGGGCAGGGAGACCAGAAGTCTCTCCCAAATCATTGGCACTTTGCAACTTACAAAAACCCTTTCATCATTTCATTGTCTCATCTGAGCCTCACCACAACTCTGAAGACTTCCCTAGGCTAAGAGGCTTACTTGTAAGTGGTGGATCTGGGCTTTCTGATTCCAAAAAATCCAGGGATCTTTCTAGAATTCCCTGTAAGCTACAGATTGGAGGGGGCCTGCTCCACTTGCCCTGGTCTGCTCTGAGCCTTTTAGCAGGTTGCCAACATCTCTGGTCAGTACTGAAGTTACCTTGCTCTGTCCCACATCCCTTACACACCTCGTGGGTAGGCTGTATCTCTCTAGATTCACGCTGGTCACCAACATGTATCTAGTAGGTGCTTTAGGAAGCTTCTGAAAGGTGAGTAGAGTCCCAGGTGTGGGTACCAGCTCCTCCCCCCAGCCCTGTGCCTGTTCCAGGTCAGGTGTGGCCCTCTGCTTGCTGTGCAACCCCTGCCCTCTGTGAAGTCTTCCCAAACATTTCCTTCTCCTCTGACCTCCAGAGTCCTTCATGTACCTTCTTAACCTCCTGTCTCATTTAACAGATTTTGCAACCATTAATGGCTGGAACTGTGCAGATGCTTGGCTAGAGACCATGGGGAAGATTCTGTTGGGTAACCATCATTCTCGTGTGATAGGGAACTCAGAGGCCTAGGGGTGCAGTGACTAGTCCAAGGTCTTGCAGCTGTTAGAGGAGGGGCAAACCCTCTTCCTCTGGTTTCTAAGCTTTCCGTTCTCCCAGATGTGCTGGAGGACCGATGGGGAGGGAGGGAAGGGCGGAAGAAACCTGGAGTCGGCAGTGACTCAGCGGGGCAGGATAAGGATCTTCCAGCCCAGGGAGAGGTAACCCCACTCCTCTGCCAGGGGAGACAGAGTCACAGAGCCTGCGGCATGGGTTGGCCAGGGCAATGGAACATCCTGGGAGAATGGCAGGGACAGTTCCTGGCGGGCAAGGGAGGAGTCAAGCACCTGGGGGTTTCCCTTCTGCTCCTGCCTTCTTCACATACCCAACATCCAGACACCATGGCTGATGGGGAGAGCCCTGATGGTGCCCTGGAGAAGTGGCAGCAGAACCTTGTGCCTCTTAAGTGTCCCTCTGGCTTCCCAGGGGAAAAAGGTGGGGGTGTCCTTTGGGATGCCAGAGGTGAGCCAGGTATGGGTGGGGGAACAGTGCAGGGCAGGGCTGTTGCTCAGGTAAAAGGAGCCCTCTGCCCTGGGGTTTCTGCTGACATCACGGCCAGCTCAGGGTGAGACAGGGCCCTCTGGGCTCCTGCTCACTGGAGGGAAAGGGAAAGTGCCCACTCTCCCGCCTCTCCTTCCCCTCCTGCCCTCAGTGCTCTGCCCTGCACTCACAGGCACACACACGCACACCGCAGGGTGTGAGCATGTTTTGGTGGGAAGGAGGGCTCCTCTTAGGGATGCAGAATCCCAGGGGGTATCCTGGGCTCAGCCTCTGAGGCAGACTGAGGGCCTCACTTTGCCAGCTAGATAGTGGGGCCTTCTGGAAGCAGAGGGAGCCCTTGCTCTGCTTCCGTTGGTGGGTGGCCATCTAACTCCCTGCTCATGAGTTTGATGCTCATTCCGTGGTTCCAAACTCCCTGCTAATGGAATCCAGAATCTGAGCTGAGCTCTCCAGCGCTCTCAGGGTCTGGCCTCTCGCCGATGCAGGAAGGCCAAGCAAGGTACCTGGCCCAGTATGCAGTCAGTTTACATTAGTGGTGGGCAGGAGGCAGGAGAGCCCAGGTTGCCCTCTGCTCCAGGCACTGGAGGACTTTTCCCGTCTCAAGGAATACCTGAAGGATTGGTAATGATGTCAAACAGTGCTGGGTTCCAGTCCTGGCTCTGTTCCCTACAGGCTTGTGTGACTTGAGAGTCTTCTCAGTTCCCTCGTGTAAAAATAGGGAAATGATAGCGCCTATCTTTTTTTTTTTTTTTTTCCCTTGAGACAGGGCCTTGCTATGCAGCCCATGCTGACCTCAAACATGCAGTGATTATTCTCCTGCCTCAGCTTCCAGAGTGTTGAGGTTACAGGTATATACCACCATGCCTGGCCCATAGCTCCTATCTTGTGGAATTCTTGTAAGGGTGAAATGAAATGGTATGTGGGAAGCTTCAGCACAAACACCTGGGGAGGAGCTCAGCCTATTCAAACTCTTACTAGTATTTAAGCAGAAGTAACTGTCAATGAGAATTGCCAACAAGGCAGAAGGCTGGAGAGTGGCCTGGAGGCTCCTGTCTCTCCAGCCTACGTGGTGGGGGGGTCAACCTCCACTCCTCTATCCCATGGCCTCCTAGGGCTTCTGTGTCCCCAAGGAATGTCTGGTTACGAGTAAATGTCCCTACACACCTCTGTGGGCTTGTCCAATCCCTGCTTCAGGAATCCAGACACTTCTTAGCCCAGTGCCTCTTCAAATGGCAGTTCCATGGTGGTGCAGGACATGGTGTTTGGGGATATCTGAAGAGCCTTCCCTAGGGGTGCAAGTTATGGGGGTAGGGAGGAAGAACAGAGGGATGGGAGAAGAAGTGATGGGAAGGACAGAGGGAGTGGTGGGACATTAGCCAGCTCCTGAGCCAACATTGACTCACCTCCACTCCTTGGAGGGCAGCTCAGTCATCACTTGGTGCCAGCTCTGCCCCCCACTGTGCCATACCTCTTGGTGCTTCTCCTGCCACCTCTCTATGGACGTAAGGTCTGTGGTCTGGAGGGCGAGAGGGGGTGGCAAACTAGAGTCCCCTTCACCAGCCCACTGACTACCTGAGTACTCCTAAAATCCTGTGAGGAGGAGGACAAAGCTGGTCATCACCCATTCCACGGAGAGGTGACAGGCTTGTTTACAGTGGTCAATTACAAGCCAGGCATTCTGACTTCCAGCCTGGACACTGCTTCAAAGGGAGCTGTGTGGGTGGTACCTTGTACGACCCTCCCTGCTCTCCACACATTTCCACCGAAAGCTCCCCCTCCTCCACAAACTCTTCACTCACCATCCTCCTTGGCCCTAAAGGCACTGTGCCTACCACCTGTGGCTGATCTCCAGCATGAGACATTTCATATGTGTTCCAAGCCTGAAATTCTTGAAGGCAGGCCCTGGTTTTCCTTGTCCTCTCTTTTACAGGACTGGCACCCAGTAGGGATGGAGAAAGTGCCTATATGATGTCCTACAGGATGGACAGGACTTTTCTTTCTTCTTGAAGGTGCTATCTGGACATAGGGGGTGGTGTCTCTTCCAACCCCTGCCCTACCCCCTAGCACTCCTAGATTTCTGGAGCTGGAAGGGCCCTGACAATGTTCTGTTTGAGAGCCACTGGGGAGGGGGACATTTCCTGAGTCTGTCAGCTACCAGCTACCTGTCCCTATCCTGTCCCCTGGAGAGGATGCCATCTCCCTTCTTTCTTCTCCCCAAAATTCCAGCAGCCCACCCGCCTTGGGTATTTGGCAGAGTAAGGCACAGTCTTTGCTCCAGCCCCCATCCCACTCCAACTGGCAGCTCCTAGCCTGCTGCCTTTGCCCAGACATGGCAGAGGGGCACTGGCAGCTTGGAGATGGAGTTGATTTTCCCCTTGGCAGTGTGGAGAGGGGGAGGGGAAAAGCTTGGTCCCCACTGGGTGAGGGGAGAGGGCAGGAAGGCAAGTCTAGACAAGAGGTTGAGGGAAAATGTGACTTTCCCAGCTTGTGGGGTCACCACATTAAGAATCAAAGGCATACAGGGCACCTGGGGAGTGTGCTTAAAGCCAGTTGTCCTGTCCCCATCTGGCCTGGGTCTGCTTGGAGCTGCAGCCCTCTGTTCCTGTAAACCCACATTTGGAGACTCCCAAGGTGGATATCTGCTGTGGCCAGCCGGGGCAGTACTGCAGACCCCCAGCTCTCCTGCAGACTCCCTTCCTCCTCCTTACCAGTGTCTCCCTCTGGCTCCTTAAGCTCCAGCCACCTCCCCACTTTCTCACTCCCACCCATTTGCCTTTGTGTCTCCTCTTTCCTTCCCTGGTCCCTTCTCCTTCTCCCTCCTCTTCCCTTGGCCCCCCTTTCTTCAGCCCCCTCTTCCCCTTTCTCTCCCAGCCCCCTCCTCCTTTCCGCATTGGGGCTGCTTTCCCCCTGACTCAGCAAGGTGCTTTATAAGGTGCTGAGGGGCTCAGCCAAATCCAAACCACATTGTCTGTGCAGCCTCTCACCAGGAGCAAGCTGCAGGGCTGCACAGCCAAGGAGCAGGGCTCAAGCTTCTCCCCTTTTTGCTTACCCTATTTCCTTCCCTTCCTGGATCCCTCCCTTGGAAAGGGTGGCTATTGCTAGGAGGACCTCGCAGAGTGGTCACCCATGGGCATCTACCTTCTAGACCTGGGCATGAGTATCAAAGGATTGTTGGGCTCACAGGGCAAGAATGTCATTGAAACTCCAGAGTCCTGGCTGGTGGGGGGCAGGGAGGAGGTGGAGAAGGGAGGCCCTGAGCACTTTTCACAAGGGCCCCTCCATGGCACTTTTCATCAGAGCTGCTACTGATGCTCCAGAAAGTGCCCTGCCCCACACCCCAGGCCAGCTCTCCATTCCCAGCTCTTGTTCTCTTTTTAGAAAAACAAAAAGGAAGAGAGAGAAAGAAAAAGGAAGGAAGAAAAAAAGAAAGAAGGAAAGAAAGAAAGAGAGAGAAAGGAAGAAAGGGAGAGGGAAGAAAAAGGAGAAAAACAACCCAACAACAAAGTCTGTCCCACTCCAGTGAGGTAATTGAAAACAAACTTCTCCCCCCCACACCCCCCCACCTCAGTTCTCCAGTGCAGAAAAGGGAAGAGCTGCCCTGGGAACCCAGTACTGGCCATCACCATGATGTCTACTCTGACCCACAGGCCAGAGGGGCTGTGCTGGACTGGCAGAGTGCCTGCTTTTCCAGGGGCACCAGCAGGAATGGGAGACGAGGTCATTCCAGAGAGAGACGCATCACCTTCCAGGTCTGTCTACTACCACCTTCTTCCCCTTTGAAACAACAGATAAACAATGACAACAACAAAGCAACTTATTACCAAATGATTTAATTGGTTAAATGCTTCTAGGGCATCCAAGACTTGGAGACCAAATGACTGACCCCCTAGAAAAATCACTAAGTGGGGCTGTCTACAAGCCCCGAATGACAGCTGTTTCCTTTGCACTCACTCACTCTCCCTGGCAGCCCTTTAGAGAGGGAGAAAGGGGGGAGGAAGGAGACCCTCCAGGGAGGGTCTAAACTTATGGGTCCCCTAGGTCTCCGCCCAGCAAGTCCCAACCAAGGCCAAAGGGGAGGAAGGAGGGAGAGCACTCCACAGCCAAACCACCCCTACCTCACTACAGGAAAAACCAACAACCCAAAACCCCAAAGGAAGGAGGATGCCAAATGTCCTGATGGGGAAACATTTCACAAATGGGACTGGATGGGACGCTGGGTCTGTCCATGGCCCTGAATCTGCGCATTCTCGCTGAGTCACCCACGAAGCCTCTGGTGTTGAAACTGGTCCGGTGCCTCGTGCTGATTAATGAATTACAAATCCCCCACCCATGTGCATGCTCCTTGGTCACTGGGAAGAATGAAGAACCTTGTGAACTTGAGGGAGAAGCTGGGCACTGGGCCCTGGTGCCCTGTTCCTCCCCGCAGGGGGCATTGTGAGCTGGTTAGTCACCTGCCTCAGCCTCTGGCGCCTCACTTAGCTCTAGCCTTTGGAAATGGGACAAGTGGCGGGACAATAGGCAAGGGGGGCGGTCAGTCCAGACAAAGGGCAGCAGGAAAAACACCATCACTTGCTCCGAGGCCAGCCCCTGGCATTTGGGAGAATGTGTCATTGCTTTTACTCAAGGGGGAGGGGGAGGGAAGGTTAGAGATGAAGCAGAGGTAGGGTGGGCCCAGGGACCCCAAACCAGGCAGGAGCAAGGGGGCAGGCGTCCCCAGCTGACACCAATGGAGAAGCCCACGGCCTCCTCATCAAGGCCGGCTCCCGGCCCTGGCTCTGGGGAGTCTGTAGACGGACAGATGCCCTCCCTGCCCCCTCCCTCAGGAGGCCCAGGGTGGTACCGCCACAGCCTCGCCTCACCTCAACCCCCCCTCAGAGTTGTGGGAGGGAGAGGAGCCCCAGAAGCCCTCCCTTCCCGCCTCCCCCCTCCTCCCCCCACCGCGGGGAGGGCTGCTACAATTTGTGGTTACAGCTTTACACGTCAGAAAAAAAAAAAAGTTTGCAGAATGTCCCACACCGAAAAAAAAAAAAATTCGAAACCGAGCGAAAAAAACCTGCGAGTGGGCCTGGCGGATGGGATTATTAAAGCTTCGCCGGAGCCGCGGCTCGCCCTCCCACTCCGCCAGCCTCTGGGAGAGGAGCCGCGCCCGGCTGGCCCGGCCCCCAGCCCCATGGACCTCCGAGCAGGTAGGAGCCAGGCGTCCGAGGCCCCGGCCCCCGCCTCCGCCCCGGGGGCAGCCGCCAGATCCGGTTCCCATCTTCTCCCCTACCCTGGGGAGCACCACGCCGGGGCCCGGCCGGGGAGCAGGGCTCGGGCTGGGGGAGGCACGGCTGGGCGCCCTCGAGAGGGGCCGGTTGGGGACGCGGCATTCCTGGAGTCCGCTCGCTCGGCGGGGCCAGGAGTGGCCGGGAGCGCAGCGGGGAGCCCGGACGGCCGCAGACCTGGGGAGGCGGCAACCTGAGCCCAGCCGAGACGGGGTCGTGGAGCCCGCGGACAGAGAGCCCGGCGCAAAAGTCGGGCGAGCGAGTCCGAGGCGGGGAGCGAGACTGCTGGGGGAGACGCAGCGCAAGGGGAGGAGGGGGTCGGGGAGAGGAAGAGGGAGGGCGAGGCAGGGGGAGCCCGGGTCGGGCCAGCGGGGGGCGAAGGGAGGCCGACACCTCGGGCCGCGTCGCTCTCCCTCCCTGGCCCGCCGGGAGGAGAAGGCGGGCGGGAGGGAAGGAGGGCGGGCAAGAGTCGAGGAGAGGAGAGGAGGGTGGAGGGCAGAGCGAGCCTGGCTGGGCCGCGGGACTCGCGGTGGCTCGCCGCGCGCGGGCGGCCGGAGCCCTCCATGCTGCCCGCGCCCGGGGAGCCGGCGGCAGGTAGGGGCCGGGCGGCAGGGCGACGGGGAGGCGGGTGGCAGCGAGCCCCGGGCCCGCCAGCCTGAGAGTGATTACTGCGGCGGGGTGGGCGCAGCCCGGCCGGACCCGGCAGGAAAAAGTCCGTCACCGACCGGGGAGCGGCAGGCGCCGCGGACAGCGGCTGGAGCAGCCGCTTGGCCGGGCGGCCCGCGGAGGAGGGCGGGCAGGGTAGGGAGTTGACGCGCGGGAAAGGGCAGCGACCGGGCCGAGCCCCGAGCCCCGGCACTCGGGACCCCGCCCCCGCCCCCGCCCCCGCCCCCGCCCCCGCCCCCGCCGCGGGGAAGGGAGCGACCGGGCGGGAGCGGGCGGGGGGCGGGGCCGGGGGCGCCGGGGCCACACAAGGGGAAGGCGCCACTGCCGCCGGGAGGGGTACGGGAGCCAGAGGTCACTGCCGAGGAGGGAGGGCTGCCGAGCGGCCACCGCCACACAGTTCCCGGGCCGAGCCCCTTGAAGCTAACCTCGAGTCCCACCAGCGTTCTCTCATCTCGGCTCTCCCCACCTTTCTCTCCAGCAACTCCACACTGGGCTCCAAGCCCTCCCCGCAGAATGCAGGTCCCAGAGGACCCGTATCCTCCAGGGCAGGGGCAGGAGGGGGCTGCTGGCGGTAGGGGCAGGGCAGAGGGATGGGAGCCTGGAGAGAAGCTGGAGCTGGGGAGCACAGGACACACCTCTCTCCAACCCGATTGGCGACATCTCTGGGCTTTCACTGACCCTAAGGGACCTCCACTCCTGCTCTGCACACCATCCCTTCTATGGGACACAGGTTCATGTTCTTCTAACAGCCCAGATGCGCTCCCCCAACTAACTCAAATACTCTGGCTGCCCTGGAACCAAAAGTTCAGCCAAAGAAGGAAACAGGTAGCGATGGCAGCAGCTGTCACCCGGCAGTCCTGAAGGTGTCAACTCCCGACTGGAGTAATGGCTCCCCCTCCGCACCACTCTTCTGTCCCATTCACACTAATGTACGGCACCCCCTACACAACCAGCTACTGATTCCTGACACTTCACATTCCTCCCCACAATCCCACCTGCCACCGCCCGTTCTGCCCTGGCTCCTGCCACTCTCTCCGGCCCCTCCCACACCCTGCTGCACACTCTTGATAACACCACCCTTTCCAGCTCACCCACTCACATGCCCTGGACTATTTCCCTTACTTTTCCCCCTGCCTCTGGCTTCAGCTGGCTGCTCAGCTCCCCCTGCCTTCACCCTCTTCTCCCTGAGCACACCCAGGGCCCTCTTGCGGCACAGTCAGGAACCTTCTCCCTCTATCCGAAACCCAACTCCTGTCCAGATGACTGACTTCACAAGCCAGGGGCCAGCCTACCCTTTGCTTCTTACCCTGGACCTGGGTTTCCTGTCGTTTGGGCTGGAAGAGAAGGCCCGGGAGGGGATATTGGAGATGACAGCAGAGATAGAGCCCCATGTTTCAGCTGGAAGGACCTTTAAGGTGCACAGTGCAGCCTCCTCATGCAAGCTCATAGTAACCAGATGGTTTCGTGGCACAGCTAGATTGCCTGACTTCCAGGCCCATGTGTTGTCCCCACTCACCCTGCTACTTCTAAGCAGCCTGGATGAAAAGAGAATCAGGGACAGGACAGAAGGTAAAGGAGGAAGGATGCCAGGAATGGTGGTGGATCCCTGTAATCCCAGCACTTGGAAGGCTGAGGCAGGATTGCCTCAAGTTCAAGGCCAGCCTGAACTACACAGGGGGAAACTGTCTCAAAAAACCAAAAAGACCAGCATGGACTACATAGCAAGACCCTGTCTCAAAAAACAAAACAAAACGACAACAACAACAAATAAGAAATAAAGAAGAGAGGGCATCCAGAGGAGATGATGGAAGAAGCTGGGTTCCTGTGGGCCTTTGCCTGGACAAGCAGGTTAGGAAGT
The DNA here is from genome assembly GCA_004026905.1 of Hystrix cristata. Lineage (NCBI taxonomy): Eukaryota > Metazoa > Chordata > Mammalia > Rodentia > Hystricidae > Hystrix > Hystrix cristata. Next base: position 36,394 of record PVJO010001121.1, read on the forward strand.
ACCCATAGTACAGTGTCCTGCAGTCCCAATGCCTGGACTTCACACCATAATGTACACACCACCCACTAGGTCACTTCATCCTCAGGTTTCTCTCGAAAGACCCGTTGAGGGTCCTGTTCTGACCTGAGGGCTGGGCCTTATGGTTCCCATAATTAGCCCAGCCTTTGGCTATTGCTGGAACTCTGCAGGGCCTCCCTGGCCCCAACATTTAGGGATTATAGCTCTTAGTTCCCAGTCCCAGGTGCAGAGTCTCCACCCCAGTCACCCTAGACATCTGTACTTTGGAGCTCCACCACCTTCACTAAGTGCAGCCTGGAGGATAGGCAGGGACCAAGGGGGCAGCTGGCTAAAGACATGCACACGGGTGTGCCTGCCTGTGCAGTGTGTTGGGGTGGCCCTGTGCTTGCATGGGCTAAGACAGTGTGTGTGTGTGTGTGTGTGTGTGTGTGTGTGTGTGTGTGTGTGTGTGTTCATGAGGGGGGGCCTCAGTTCCCAGGGCCCAGGGATCTGGATGGAATTAGGGGCTAGCCTTGGTGGGGGCCAGGATTGGGAAGGGGGCTGCAGCAGGAAACGTGAGCTGCACTCATTAGCTCCTCACGTGCTCAGCTGGATTTATAAACACAAGGAGGAGACGGGATGTAAACAATCAGTGGGCAGCAGCCAGAGGCATAGCTGGGGCTAGCGTGGGCTGGGGGCCAGGGCTGGGGGAGGGGGCCAAGACATGGCCCCATGGCAGGGTCCACCTGCACACCATAAGGTAGAGAGGAGAATGGACGAGGGTTCCAGGAAGCCCACCACACACTCCCACCCAGGGCCAAGGGGGAGCCCTGAGCTGCTCTGGGCTCTTGTGCTCACTGAACTCAGGTGTTCTCTGTCCCAGCAGCTTTCAGCTTTGCTGCCCAAGATATGGGCACATCTTGTCCAGCAAGGAAACTGTTATAATAGAGGGCAGAGCCCTGTCCTTCCACCTGCCCTTTCTCTTCCCCTGCCTCCTCTCCCTGTTATTCCTGAGACTCCTTGCCTTTGTTTCTCTCTTAGCTGGCCAGCTCCTTCTGCTCTCTCTCCTGCCTTCACACACACACACACACACACACACACACACACACACACACACAGCCTGCAATGACACAGTTACCTCAGAACTGAAATATTCCTGGAAACACCGGCCTCGTCTGGTTAATTTCACGAGCCGTTTTTTCTGCCCAGATGACTTAGCTCTTGTTTATTCAAAGGCTTCTCGCCCTGCTGTCCCTGTATAGGGAGCAGGTCCCCCCAGGGATGTCCCACAGGGCCCAGGAGGGTAAGGGGAAACAGGCCCAGGGCTGGGCTCCCAACCATACCTCCTTGCCATAGGACAGACAGAGCTCAGTACCAGGACTCTGGCTGACACAGGTCTCCAAGGGGTAGGGGAGGGGGTGAAAAGTCTAACCCAGTCTCCCATCCCTGCTTCAATGGGATCTTGGCATTGCTACTAACTGAGCAAACATGGATTCCATCCTGAAAGCTACCTAAAGGCTGGAAGGGCTGCTGCTGCCTTCAGTAGGTCTCCAATCTCCAAAATTAATCCTCCGTGCTACACATAGGCTTCTGGAGGGCACTCAGCCAGATCTCAGACTGAGGACATCCCAGGGCTTCATGTAGAGGAGAAGGGCCTAGAATTGTCTTTGGATATGTGAATCAGGGCTAGAAAAGAACTGAGAGTTATGCAGGAGCAGGTGATGGAAAGGAAGACCAAGAAAGGAGCTTTCAGTAGGGGATGACACAGGCTGCAAGGAAAATGAAACCTGTTTTCCTAGGGAATAGTTAAGTGTCCAACCCTGCTCTCTATCCTAAACACACTCACATACCTTCAGACCATGAGCCCTTCACCCAAAAGAACAGGGCTCCTGGGACAGTGGCATCCCCACTCCCACACTGCATCAGGAAAGCCAGGCAGTCAAGCATCTGAGAGTCTGTGCTGACTAGCTGAGCCACTGTAAAAACCCCACCTGCCCTTGGTAAGGACCTTTTATACTGTTCAGGATATTAACTCTCTCTAAAGCCCTAGAGACAACTCCAAACCCTATCCTGACTGTAAGTACAGTCAAATTATTAAACCTATGCAACTTATTTCTATCAAAGAAACATTTCATAGAAAAATTTGGACATATAAAATATAAACTAGAGGAAGGAAACCACTTGACCTCATGCCTATCCACACTTAAAATCCAAACTAGCCCTACTCTCTATGAAGTGCCAAGCACCATCCCATCTAACATCTAAATCAACAAATTCACAAACCTTAATCCCAGCTAACCAACTGCCTGCCCAAACCCAACCACATCCCCCTGCTGGACTCAAACCTCAACCACACTCAATCAACCGAATCCCAAGTCTAAACTAATCTGAAACGTTAAAAGTAACCTCGTCCTTAAATTTAACCTTGCCCAAGTCAATTATATCCCTACCCTGTCTTATCCTAAATTTGCAATGAATCTTGACCTTGGACCTCACTTAAAAGCAAAGAGTGTATTTCCCACTTGCTTGTGGCCCTTCTGACAGCATTTGACCCCTGGCCTCTGGGCATTCTGGGATGTCCTAATCCTTCAGTGTCTTCAGTTGACAAGCCCAACTCATCAAATGAATATCTCTCCCTTTTGTGTCCCCTCCATCACCATCATTGCTGCAGATAAGAATAGTGTAGATTTCTACATCCCCCATTAGTCCCTGAGGGGAACACTAAATCTTCACTCTCACTCTATCCTATACTTCCCATACCCAGGAACCATATCCTAGAATACACTCACATGACTCCATAAACCAGCCCCGTGTATGTCCTTCAGCCCGACCCTGGCCATCTAACCCTACCCCGGTCTTCTCACACCTCCCTCAGGACTGACTGTTCAGCCTGCCAACAATGATATACTGTTTCCCACCTCTCGACTTCCCTCAAGCTGCAAGGGGGCCAGGAGCCTGGGAGAGGAGCTAGGGTACAAGCTGGAACCTAGTGTACTGACCCACAGTCCCTAGGCTTGGCTCATCTCTCTACATACACACATGCTGAAGGCTCTAGGTGATACAGATACACTCTTAAATACCTACTGATAGACATATGAATGCCAGGTCTTTGTCCACACACATACATACATATTCTTTCTCTGGCCAGGAGCATTTCTTCTCCATCCTCTCTGCCTCCCATCTGGTATCTGACCCTGCCCTCCTCATTGACACCTGAGGGGCTGCCAGCTGCTTCCCCACTTGGGCCTGATCCCACCCTCATGCTTCTTGCTCATCCTGTCCACAGGGGACTCGTGGGGGATGTTAGCTTGCCTGTGCACGGTGCTGTGGCACCTCCCTGCTGTGCCAGCTCTCAATCGCACAGGGGACCCAGGGCCTGGCCCTTCCATCCAGAAAACTTATGACCTCACCCGCTACCTGGAGCACCAACTCCGCAGCTTGGCTGGGACCTACGTGAGTATCCAGCTTAGGAGTCCGGGCATTGGGCAAAGAGTGAGCAAAGGATTGGGGGAAGAGAGAGCTAATGGTAGAAGGGTCCTGGTGAATTATGGGGTGATGAGGAGGGGGCCCTTGGCTCCAGGCAGTCTCCCTGTCTCGCCCATCTCCTGCCCTTCCCTCTTGGGTGCCCCCCCCACCCCTGGCCCCGGGACTAGGCATGTGGGCAGGCCTCGCACCCGCCTTGGCCCATTGCCCCACTGGCTGCCAGCCCAGCCGCCCGCCTCCCCCTGGGGGCCAGGGAAGTCTCCTCTGTTTACACCGTGTTGTGGTGTCTCTTGCACGGGCGGGGCTGGGTGGGGATGGAGGGGCCCCACCTCCCATGCCTGTGTTCCAGCTCGCCTCTGCCCCCAGACCTGGGGCCCTGCTGCTTTGGACCCATGGGCCTCTCTGTCTGCCTCTCCCATCCTAGCTGGGCCTCTTAGGGGGGTCATGGGGGAAGGGGGCTGCAGAGAACCCAGGCCAGTAGTGGCAGGGGGTTTAGGATGTGGAGATTGATTATCCCTTAAGGATTTGGGGGTGGTCTAGAGGTGTTCAGGGAGCCCAGGAGAGAAGGAAAGAAGGGTCAGAGGAGCCAAGGACCATGGGGAACCAGCCCCCTCTTCCCGTGTTCCTCTTCCACATCCCAGACCCTACTCTGGAGCCAGGGAAGGAAAAGGGAGGAGGGTGGCGGGGGAGCTGGCTCCAGCCCCAGGATACACCGAGGAAATTAGTTTGTCTCTGTGCTTGTCAGCGTGTGAACCTCCCCCTGGGCCCTTGCCTATCCCAAGCCTCGCCCCTCTTCTCTCTTTCCGTCCCAGTTACACATCTCCTACATCCCTTCCCTGGGCCCCAGGCCATTCCCCCGAGGGTTGGCAAGGGCCTTGCCCTTTTCCCTATACTACACTGTCTTCCATACTCCTCCTGTCCCCTCCTGAGCCTGCCTCAGTTCCTTCTACAGCCCTGCTCATAGCACTGATCCCACTTTGGGGTGCTAGTGAGTGCCCTTCTGTTCCCTGTCCCTTTAGTCAGAGGGACCACGTGTGTCAAAGAGGAACTCTGATGCCAATGGGCCCCTCTGCCTGTGATACTGACTTTCCTCTCTCCAGCTTCCCTGTGCAGAAAACCTTTGCTTGACTCTGCTTCCTCCTCTAAATCCTGACCCTTTTTCTCTCCTGGATTCCCCTGCCAAATTTCTCAAAGGAGTGGTCTACACCCTCTGCCTCCACTTCCTCTCCACCCACTCACTCCTTAACCCCCTGCAATCTGGCTTCCAGGCCATGGCAACAGTTCTCTCCCAGGTCATCAGGCATCTCCTCGCCAAACCCGACAGCATTTTCTAAGGCTCCTTCTTGCTGTTTTGCAGCCGCACTGTGGAGCACTGCTGACTTCTTGAGCTCCTCTTCCTTGGCCTCTGCACTCTCCTGGGCCACCTTCTACCTCTCCAGCCTGGCCTCCTGGCTCCTCGTGACTCTTCTTACTCTCTCCCTGCCCTGTGGCAGGCACTGGCCCAAGGCTTGCCCACTCAGCCAGTCAGCACGTCCTTCCTCAGTGGCTCCTGCGTGGTTTTCTCTTTCTACACTTCTCCACAGGAAAGCTCATCACCCTCACTGCTTCAACTGTCACCTCCATGCAGATGGCATCCTTGTTGGAGAAACTTAGGGGAGGCTCACAAACAGAGAGGCCTAGTGTGGAAACAGGGCCAGTGTCAGGGGACATGTGAAATAGAAGCTTTGGGGGCAGGTATCTTCCCAGCAGTGTGCTGGCTGCTCTGCCCTCCTCCTTCCCCATCGCCCTCTCCTTTTCACAGCTGAACTACCTGGGGCCTCCTTTCAACGAGCCTGACTTCAACCCACCTCGGCTGGGGGCAGAGACTCTGCCCAGGGCCACCGTCAACTTGGACGTGTGGCGAAGCCTCAATGACAAACTGCGGCTGACCCAGAACTATGAGGCCTACAGCCACCTCCTATGTTACTTGCGTGGTCTCAACCGTCAGGCTGCCACGGCGGAGCTTCGCCGCAGCCTGGCCCACTTTTGTACCAGCCTCCAGGGTCTGCTGGGAAGCATCGCAGGAGTCATGGCAGCTCTGGGCTACCCGCTGCCCCAGCCTCTGCCAGGGACTGAGCCCACTTGGGCCCCTGGCCCTGCCCACAGCGACTTCCTCCAGAAGATGGATGACTTCTGGCTGCTGAAGGAGCTGCAGACCTGGCTGTGGCGCTCGGCCAAGGACTTCAATCGGCTCAAGAAGAAGATGCAGCCTCCAGCAGCTGCAGTCACCCTACACCTGGAAGCCCATGGCTTCTGATCTCTAACCTTTACTATATCCTCTTTTCCCCCCTCCAGCCCTGCTCACACTCTGGAAGGGAGAAATCTGTATGCCAACACTTGTTGAGCCAGGAGACAGACAGTGGGAGCCTTGTTTTTCCCTGGCCTTGGGCAGGGGTCTGGTATGATAAGCCTCATCTCCTGCCTAGCTCCCAGAGTACTATGGGTCTGGGGAAGAAGTACATAGGCACTGTCCTGTTTTCACAGAGGTAATGCTCAAGGGAGTGGAACGGCTCCAACCACCTCCTGCTTCCTGCCCGTCACCTCCAGTGCCCACCCAGCCCCTCCCGCAACACTTCCAGAAGCACACATGAAAGGCAGTGGCATGGGGCCACCACAGCTTGTGACTTTCTGAGGTGAAGGCCCTTGGCTGCCCTTGCCTCTTCGGATGGGTGTTGCTCCCCTACCCCAATAACTACACATCCAGTTCAGAAAACAAACATGGCGATGAGTCTAAAGAAGAAGAGATGGGATGAAAAACGGAAGGGGTGGCCTGCACTGGAGGTGGCCTAAAAATCAGAAGAGAGTGTACTGACAGAGAGCGACAGGGACAGACAAGACCCAGCAGTCACTAAGGCAGTCGGTGGCACAGGGTGGCAAAACAAGTCACGTTGAGATCAGGACCTTGCCTTGAATTTTCTTGCCGGCATCAAGGTGCCTCCTCTCCGCCACCTTTCCCAGGGTGTCTGTGGTTGCCTGGGCTGGGGAAGGCGGCCGCAGCCACAGCCACGGGTTTCCTGAAAGTTTACATTGTGGTAGCATTGTGGGTTGTGGGGGCGGCTCTCCCAGGCCCTGCTCCCCCAGCCCCACCCACTCATGACTCTTAAATTTGTTGTATTAATATTTATTTATTTGGAGATGTTATTTATTAGATGATATTTATTGCAGAATTTCTATTCTTGTATTAACAAATAAAATGCTTGCCCCAGAATTTAGTTTCTTTGACTTGCATGGCTGGCCTGGGGCACATGGCTGTCCCCTCTCCTCAGTGGGGGTGCAGGGGCACAGGGCTTAGGGAGGAAGTTCTCCATTCCCCAGCCCTGGGGCACCGTGTGAACTAGGACCTGTCCACTCCTGCTACCAACCCCACTGTGTCTCGGTCATTCCATATGGCTCTGTCACTTACTGTTCTTTAGCTTTTGCCTTTTCTTCTTTACCTTGGGACAGCATATGTAGGAAAAGAGAACTCCCACTCGACTGCAAGAGAATGTGATAGATGCTATTTAAGGGATGACCTAAGCTCAAATCCAGTTCAGCTAGCTGAATGACCTTAGATAAATTAAAGCTTTCTAGTCTATTTGTCCATCTGTAAAATGGGGATAATTAAATATACTTACAAGGTAACAGAAACAATAAAAGTTAAGATGCTTGGGAAAGCAGCAGCAATGGTAATTATAGATTAATTGGGACATGTCCCTCTGTCATGACAATCTAGTTAAAAGCCACTGGGTAAATTAATGGGTTAATTACTCCAGGTGACACATGGATCTTTTATAAGGGCCTCCTAGAAATAAGGCCTTAAGCAAGGTAATAACAAATGTTAATAATGTCAGTCAGTTGACAAATTTTATTAAAGACTTAATTACCTGCCCATCACTACTAACTGATGTAGGAAAGCCAAATTCTCTCTCAGAGACCTAACTTAGCTCCTGCCTTCAAGGAACTTGCAATCTACTTAGGAAGAATAGCTTTCCTGAAATAATAAGGCTCAAAAGTATGCAATGTAGAGGAGGAGGTACCCAACAGTACATGAGCCACTATAGAAGGTCATGGTCAGAGCGTAGGTGCAAGAGTTATTGGACCTGCTGGTGGGCCAGCTAGTCTGTAGGCTGTCCCTGTGTCACCTAGCCCAAGTGGAACATGCAGCACCTATATAGGCTGAGACATCTGCCCAGGCATGGCCAGAGACACCCGCAAGCCCTGCTCCCAGCCTAACAAGACAGAAAGGAGAAGGTGCTGTCTCCATACACAGGCAAAATGTGTCATGGCCTGCTCTATGCAGAACACTAAGCAAGAGGCTATAAGGAAGACAGAGATGAGGGTGGTGGGGTCCTTGCCCTCATGGAGCTTATACATTACTATACTACTCGGGACAGACCTCTTAGGGGGCAGACTCTGAGCCTTCCTCTTCTCTCTATCCCAGTATCTAGCTCAGGCTGCAGCTTAAAGGTGGTCCATCAGTGTGTGGAACAAAACAATCTGGAAAGGGGAACAGGAGCTGGGCATGGTGGCACATGCCTGTAATCCCAACTACTCTGGAGGCTGAGGCAGAAGAATCGAAAGTCAAAGATCAGCCTGGGCAACTTGGTGAGATTCAGTCTCAAAAAAAATTTTTTTTTAATTGGGCTGAGAATGTAGCTCAGTGATAACAGTCTTTTCTAGCCTACATGAGGTATACCAGGTGGTATTTATCACTAGCCTATGAAGATGGGCAGAATCTGGATGGATAGAGACAGGGCAAGATGGAGGTTAGTTAAGCCTGCTTGCCTCCTTTTCGTGCAGATAGTGTCTTCAGGGCAAGATCCAGGATTGTTCATCTTTGCATCCTGACAGCATTTTAGCACGATGCCTGGCACAGTAATGTCCTTGTTAATTTGATTTAAACTGATTTAATGAGTGTTCAAAACAAGAGTGTTTTAGAAGTTGAAAGAAGAGTTTGAAGGAGGCAGCTGATCAACAGTCTCAGGTGCCTCAGGGGAATTGAAAGAAGAATGTGGAGATAAATCTACTGGCTTTGGTGGTTAGGAAGTCACAGGAAACCTTTGAAAGTAGGTGAGAGGCAGACACCAAAGTATGAGATGAAAGAAGGATATGGTGTGAAAGAAAGGAGTAAATACATTTCCTATGAATTTGGTGGTAAAGGGAAAGGACGCAGGAAGGTATTTTGTTTGTTTTGTGGTGGTGGTTTTTAAAGAGAAGAGATCTAAACATGTTACTGTGGAGTGAAAGGTGGTGGCTGGAGGAGAATGGAAAAGTTTGGGGAGTGGACTAAGGAGACAACTGAGGAAAGCCAAAGGCTCACTGGGCAGCCACAAGGGGAACCAGGGAATGTCAGCAGACATATCTTTATCACGAACCCATTCAGCATGAGCTGTGACATTTCCTACTAAGCTAGAGGTGGCCAGAGGCTAGAACAGAGTGAAGAGGGTATTTCCCAAGGCTGAGGACTGGCAAGTCAGGAAAGGCAGAGGATCAAGGGACTCTACATTCTAGAAACTGTTATGTTAAATGAGCCACTGAGCCATGAAGTGCAGGCAGGGTGGGCAGTGGAGGAAAACAAGAGGAAGGGAACTGACTGGAGAGGTGCTGCCTGGGGGAGTGCTACAGTTCACTTTTGCTCAGTGTGTAAGAGTGTGGCTTAGAGCAGGGGCAGAGAGGGCCCTTTAGAGACCCAGCCCTTCCCTTCCTTCCCTACCTCCCTGCGATTCTGGGTGCTTACCAATGAGGTACATTCCCCAGCTTTTTGTTTTGCATTTTCTTATCTTTTGAGACAGGGTCTTGCTATGTTCAGGCTGGCCTTGAATTCACTATGTAGCCCAGCCTGGCCCTGAATTTAAGGGGAATCCTCCTGTGTCAACCTCCCAGGTGCTGGGATTATAGGTGTGCACCACCACACCTAGTTGTAGAGTTTGACATTTTTTTTCCCCTTTGAGATAGGGTCTCACCATGTAGTCCAAACTGGCTTCAAATTTGCAGCAATCCTCCTGCCTCAGCCTCCTGAGTGCTGAGATTACAGGTGTGCACCACCACACCAGGCTCCATAAAGCTTGAATTCTTGAACTTTCCCCAGAATAGCTGCTAATTACAGTGACAGGGATATGGGTCCCTCCTTTGAGTTTTGGCACTGTGTCTCACAGGGTATTTGTTATATTGCTAGCACCACTGGACAGGTAAACTCTGATAAATGATAGATTATCAGTATTTTTTGTGCACTTTTCATTGGTTCCCTAGGTACAGCTGCCTCAAGAGATATGATGCGTTCTCTCTGGCCATCTAGGTTTCACCTTTTAAGTATGGCCTTAGAATCAGGAGTTCAGGTATCCAGAGGCCAACATATGAATCAACACTACCTGGGAACTGCAGTATCATGGGGGGGCATTATTTCTAGAACTCCTGTGTCCCCTCAAGGCTAGAGAGAGGAGGAAGAAGGGAGAGAAGGCCCTCCTTCCTGTCATCTCCAGAGAATACATAGATTGGAAAGCTCTTCCTCGTTTTGCTGCTTAGAAGTACACTTTAGTTTGAGAGAACAAACACAAAAGGGAGAACTGTCAGTTGGGAGAGGAGGCAACTGGCTGGAGGGTGGGAGTCGGTGCAGGGGAGGCTCTGACAGGAGGCACAATCATCAGACCTTAATGCAAACACTGACCCAATATCCAGGATTTAGACTGTGAGGGGCTCATTCAAGCACTCATCACCTCTCATCATGCTTCCACCACAGTCCAGCCCCAGTCTCCTCCAACGGGGAAAGAGAAGAGCGGGAGGCCCTTGTTTCCTGCAGCCTAGAGTGCAAGGGCCCACGATTCATGCCTGGCTGGGTACTCTGATGGGTGGTTCCCTCTCGGCTCCCCCTTCTGGAGCCACAACTGGCGCTGCCTTTGCCCCATCAATTCTTGAGCTCCCTGACTCAGCCTGGTACCCAAATTTCTCAGCAGGGGACAAAGCTCTTGTTAGTGGGTGGTGGAGGCTGTGAGAACCCTCTTGAGTTAGACTCCCTTCAGACTCTTAGTCACCAGGTTCCTCGGTCTAGACTTCACTAGTTCAGGAATCACCTCTAGGCCCCTTCCCAATTTGTCCTGACCTCCAAGGCCTGGCCTACTGGTGGTGGGTGAGGGTGGGTAGCTAGGACCTTCTTCCCAACTAGACAAAGTCTGACACCTGGTGGCCAAGGTGATGTATGGCCTGAAGGCCCCTTCAAATCTCAGAATTTATCCGGGACTAGGATGGTCTAGCTAAAAGGAGAGGTGACAAGAAAAGGTGTGTGTGGAAGGTGTTAGGGGCAGGGAAGAAGAGAAGAGACACCAGAGACCTGGGTCAGGAAGAAGAGGGGCAATGCGGGGTGGGTAGTGAGGAACCAAGAGGTGCTCCTGAAAGAATCTGGCTCAGAGTAAGGAATGGGGCCTGAGGAAGGGGGATTCTGGGGAGAGGGAAGGACAGCCTGGTACGCCCCCGCAGACTGCTGGGCCCCAAGCAGCTGCTCCCCTCCCTTCATCTGCCCCCACTTTCCCAGCTCTACCTGGCCTTCCCACAAGACCCACGATGAGCAGGGCACTCAGCGTAAGTGCTGAGGCACCCCCGTCTTGCCACATCATCTGAGCTAAGCCTGAGCTAAGCCAAGCCTAATCCCCCTTCTCTTAGAGAGCCAGCAGGGGCCTCAGCCCCCAGGAAGGTACTGGGCTTGCATTTCAGTTCTTTTCTTTTTTGGGGGTGGGTGCTGGGACTCAAACTCAGCCTTGAGCTTGCTGGGCAAGTGCTCTACCACTGAGCTAAATCTCTAACCCCGTCTTCCAGTTCTTTTCATCCCTGGGCCCCTCAGGACTTTCACCTTGACCCTGAAGCATGAACATTGGGTATTCCCAACATGCAAAGGTCACTCTTGAGGGTCCTTTCACAGTCTGTGGTGTCAGGGCTGATGCAAAGAACCTATCCCTAGGCCTCAGGGGACTCCCCAAAGGAGAGAATTTAGCTCCCCACTCAGAGCCCCACCTGGCCTCCAGCCCCAGGCTTGAACAGGCCAGGACAGCAATTTGAGGGATGGACCCTTGAAGCCACCTGAACAGGGGGGAAGGGGTTCTAGTTAGGAAGGGTATCACAGGGAGAAGGGGCTGGAGAGCAAAGAGGAAAAGACCTGAGAGGTTGGGCAGGCTGAGGGCCAATCCAGTTGCCAGCACACCTTAGGGATCCAGATGCTGAATGGGGAAGGATGCCAGCAGGTCAGGGATGGTGCCAACTGTTCCACTGGGGCTCAGTCCTACTGGCATCTGACTAGGAGAGGAGGGCATACTGCCTGGGGAAGAGTTTCTTCAACCCCAAGTCAGAAGGCCAGTCTTAGAGCTCCTGCACTTGTGTTGACTAGTCTGGCTCTCTGGGCCCTGGGGTGAGGAGATAAAGCCCATGGGAGACATCGTCCAGGCTGAGTGGGAGAGGTGAGCCAGGCCTGAGCCAGGCAGCACTGAGGGAAGCAGGCAGGGACAGAGGCTGGTCAACGAAGCATCCACAGAGCAGGTCAGGGTGCCAGTGGCTGCCAAGGGAGAGAAGGGAATAGGCCTAGGCAGCAGTGGGAGCTGCTGTGGCCGCCCAGCGGCACACCCCATTTCACGCTCCCTGGGCGGCAGCAGGCCCCACGGCTATCGGCTTTCAGGAGTGGGAGGAACCAGGAATGAGGAGGGGTCTGCCCCACCCACAGCTCCCTACTCCCTCAGGGCTTTGTGGACTCAGGTGGTGGGTGTCACACACTTGTAGGAACAGCCCAGGGGCCCCTTTCCCTAGAGAAGGGAGGCTGAGGCTCTCCAGGAAAGGGTGGTCTGTCACACAGCCTGGGTGCTATGCCTCCACCCAGTGCTCAGTGTCTCACTAGACCCGACACCTTCCCAGACTGGGGCAGGGGGCCTTCCTACTGCCCTGTCCAACTCAGCAGGGACCCTTCTGCCTGGATGTGAGCCTTGCTTACTCTAAGGGGCAGATGGGATTAGACCCAGCCAAGCCCAAACAAGGAAGGGAGAGGCCCTCCGGCTGTGTGTTGTGCACTCACAGCTTCTTCTTCCTAGCCTTCCCTCCTCGAAGAAGTTGGTGGGGAGAGCTAGACAGGAAAAGGACCCCCAAGACATGGCCTGTTCCTCCTTCTCCCCTCTGGTGGACAGTCTCCAGAGCATTCTCCTCTGTTCCCAGATCGCAGACCTGCATAGAAGCAGGAAGGCAGAGGCCCCTGAGCAGGCATTGGCTCTTGTACCCCGGAAGGAAGAACTGGATGGGATTTCTAGAGGGTTATTAGTGCTGGGCTGGTCCCAGTGCTGGTTCCCAGACTCCCACTGGCCAGCACTTTTGCCTGCTGCCAGGAAGTTGGTGAGGGGGAGGTGAGAGTAGGGGTGAGTCACCGATGACAAGAGCCCAAGAGACAAAGGTCATGGGTGGAGAATTGAGAGACATTGTTTACACCAGCCCACCTCTTCCAAAGAGGCCTTTGATGCTAATCATTTTGTGGCCCTAAAGAGCCCTGACCCACCCTTTCCCTCTCTTCAATTGGGAATTACAGCTTCACATTGACAACTCTACAGCCCCTCTCCCTTCAACCTGTGAGCTCCAGGCACGAGGAGGGTTTGCAGTTTGGTGGGGACCCCACAAAGCCTGTTACTAATCAGTATCAGGCCAGCCTTCCTACTTTCAAAAGACTTTCTGATATCCATTTTGAGCTAATATGTGTGAAAATGATTAGAACAGTACTTGGCACATGGTAAGAGCACTATGAAGGTTACTGATGCTCTCTCATCCTCACAAGCACAGGGGAGATATGGCCAGTTAATCACATTGTGATGGGGGACTAGACCCCTGCTCTGGTCTCCTGCTCAGTATGGAATCTTCCTGACTAGCTGGGCAGGCAGGGGCAGGCTGTGGGTGGGAGGGCTGACAAGGCAATGGCCTGCCTAGACTAGGAGTGGGCAGTGTCTCTGGGCGCAGACTGTGAGAAAGGAATTCCGGAACGCATGGGCTTCTCCCGCCAGGTCTCCTGGAGTCGGTAAGGGTGGGGTGAGAGCAAGGAAAGAGGTGGGTTAGGCCAAACTCTCTTCAGACCTCCAGATCTGGCCCCACAACGCCCCACAGCCAAAGGGTCAGAGTGTAAGGTTCCAGCTGGGCTCAGGGGAGTTACAAACCGGCCACGGGGATTAGTGAAGTTGAAAAGAACATTTGCCTAGCAAGGGAAAACGGGAAGTGAGAGGCTGAGGATAACACTCCTCAAGTCCCTGGGGACCCATGTAGACCAATGGGGGCAAGAGGAGGTGGTGAAGTCTGGGGCATCTTGACAGGTCCCCCGCCCTGGCCTAACCCCTTCTCCCCCAGAACACAGCTGGGGCAGCTGCCCCGCCTCTCGCCCTATGCCCCCTGCCATTGGCTAGAGTCAGGGCCCCGCCCCATACAGGCGGCTTGCCATTGGTTTAGGTCTCGATGTTTGCGTGCTTGTGGGGGCGGGGGACAAGCGTCATTCTCTGGAACCTGGAGACTTCCTCTCTCGGCTTGTCTGGGTCATCTTGTCTGCCCGTCGCTGGCCCATCTCTCTTTCTGGCCCCATCTCTCTCTCTCTCTGTCTCAGCAGCTGTCTTTCGCGCGCCCGCTGGCCTGTTTCTTCCCCGAAGTCGCCTCCTTCGCCTGCCTGGGTGGCCGCCATGGGCCGGAAGCAGCTCATCACTGACTCCTACCCTGTTGTGAAGAGGAGGGAGGGGCCCGCTGGGCACAGCAAGGGGGAGCTGGCACCAGAACTAGGTCTCTAAAGCGTGGGGGTGGCAGAAGGACTGGACACGCAGGGACCACAGAGTGGGTGGGGGCCAGATGGAAGGGGAAGCGAGCATGTACTTTACTTCCGACCCAAGGTCTAAGGTCCGGCAGCGAGATGAGACATGGGGGTGGGGAAAGAGCCAGGAACAGTGGCACAACTGTGAGGCCAGGAGCAGGGCAAAGGCCTGGGCAGGCCTGAGGAGCAGCGTGTCATTGCAGGGGAGGAGCCCCAGCCCCCCAGCGAGGAGCAAGCAGAGCTGGAGCTGCTGAGGCAGTTTGACTTGGCCTGGGAGTACGGGCCCTGCACAGGTGAGAACCCACCCTGCCTACCAAGAGCACCCCTGAGCCAGTCCTGACACCCATACGTCTGGAAAGTGACCCAAGTACCTGCCTGATTCTCAGGCACTGCTCCGGAGTTTGGGGGCTGTGGAGGGTCTTGAGATCTCCCCACCACCACCAACCCCCCCCCCCCCCACACACACACATTCTGTAGCCTGGACTCTTCTCAACCCTCAATTGAGGCCCCTGAGTTTTCTTCCCACCCTGACAGGGATCACACGGCTACAGCGCTGGCATCGAGCAGAGCAGATGGGCTTGGCACCGCCCCCAGAGGTGTGCCAGGTGCTGAAGAGCCACCCTGGAGACCCTCGCTTCCAGTTCAGGTCAGGACAGGCTAGGAGGGCTTTCAGAGAAGCCAAGGCCTTCTCTAGGCACTGCCACCCTGCTGGCCTGGGTGGA